>CM055267.1:90496502-90521099 GCA_029237695.1 Conchocele bisecta | reverse complement strand
AGACAGATCTCTACGGAAGCATGGAGGGGACATGTGTGTTTTTTTATTTATCTCGTGGCCACGAGATAAATAAAAAAAAACACACCTAAAGATCTCGTGGCCACGACATAATTCAGGTGTGTGTGTTTTTTTTATCTCGTGGCCACGACTTATTATGTCGTGGCCACGAGATAAATAAAATCACACACCTAAAGATCTCGTGGCCACGACATAATTCAGGTGTGTTTTTTTTTATTTATCTGTGTGGCCACGAGATAAACACACACCTAAAGATCTCGTGGCCACGACATAATTCGGGTGTGTTTTTTTTTTATCTCGTGGCCACGACATAATAAGTCGTGGCCACGAGATATAAAAAAACACACACCTGAATTATGTCGTGGCCACGAGATCTTTAGGTGTGTTTTTTTTTATATTTATCTCGTGGCCACGACATAATAATGTCGTGGCCACGAGATAAATAAAAAAAAAAAAAAAAACACACCTGAATATGTCGTGGCCACGAGATCTTTAGGTATGTTTTTTTTTATTTATCTCGTGGCCATGGCCACGAGATAAACAAAAAAAAAACACACCTAAAGATCTCGTGGCCACGACATAATTCGGGTGTGTTTTTTTTATCTCGTGGCCACGACATAATAAGTCGTGGCCACGAGATAAATAAAAAAAAACACACCTGAATTATGTCGTGGCCACGAGATCTTTAGGTGTGTTTTTTTTTATTTATCTCGTGGCCACGACATAATAAGTCGTGGCCACGAGATAAATAAAAAAAAAATACACTGAATTATGTCGTGGCCACGAGATCTTTATTGGTATGTTTTTTTTTTTTATTTATCTCGTGGCCACGACATAAAATGTCGTGGCCACGAGATATAAATAAAAAAACACACATGTCCCCTCCATGCTTCCGTAGATCTCAAAGATTATGTATGAAAAAAACTCTAGATCGCTACCAGACCCGTTCCAGATTTCATAGAAAATTACTATTTTAAACATGTTATTTTGTTATGATACGATGATCGAGGTCGTGTCCGACCAAACTTAGAAGCCTTGTTCATATATATATATATATATATATATATATATATATATATATATATAGAGAGAGAGAGAGAGAGATAGAGAGAGAGAGTTATACTGATGAAAGCCGAAACACGCCGAATGCCTGTGGTCTGATTGTGTAGTATGTTTATTGACCTGCCACCTTATAAATATATTAATACTTATGGCATCAACTAGATTTCGATATGATTATTTATTACACTAGTGTAATACTAGAAATAGTTACGGTTTATTGTTACACATCCAGGCTACAGGTCTGATTGTAAAGTATATGTATTGACTTGCCTCGCCACACATATAATGGTGAACATGTGTGACATCATAACTTCAATATGATTAGTTATTACACTGGCGCCCGTTTCACTAAACTTCGTATGACTAAAATGTTCGTAAGTACAGTATTATGATAGTCTGTAAATTTCACATTAACATTGTTTTCTTGTAAACAATTATTGGATTTACATTTATTGAGCCTAGGCTGCTATGCAGCCTATGCTCAATACATGTAAATTCATCAATTGAAATTTCCAGACGATTCTAAATTGGCACTTACGAACATCTTAGTCATGGCCACCCTTTCCCAATACAGGTGAGGTACTGGTTCTACCTGGTCACCACTATTAACCCTTTCCACACCACAAACCTCTTTCTTGGTGTTTGCAAACAATGTAGATCCAGATGAACCGGCTCATAATGATCGTCAGGATCTGCACTGTTTGCAAGTACTTGTATCATTAGGAAACACCTATTTGTTTATGAATGAATTGATCTAAATGCTTTTGTCTAACAATTGATTGGTCTTGGACCATTCCAGGTCAGTTACATGGGTCACACACCTTGAGAATGTCAACGACACAGTAAATCAGACTCTTTAGTTACTTGCACTGATACCGTGGACATCACAGTTTTCGATTCTTTATTAAACATGCATATCAACATTATACATGCCTTTATATACTCTGTGTTTCCCACTTGGTCAACACCTGGTGTTACACTACTCTTATATTTAATACGTTGTATCGTAGCCCTAAGACTGTTAACCCTTAGAACGCTGAAAAAGAAAATTGTCATCTGCTGATTTTAAATATTTTTCTATTTAAAATCATGTTTTGGAAACACATTATAATCGTCTGAGCTTGAGACAATTCTACTGTGCTGCCAAAACACGATTTTGAGACGAAGCGAGAATAAAATACCAAATCAGCTGACAGTGACAACACATTTGGTTTCCAGCTTACTTGTTTGTCAGTATCTCTGTTAGTACAACCAAATACCACACATTCTTTCCCCATCAGATATTGTCAGTAAATACCGATAATAATTATTATTGATACACACAAAGCAATGTAAATACGCTCTGGAACAATGGCTTCGCCGAAGCAAGATGCTGACGGCCAGCTATTTTTTACATAGGGTAGCCTATGTATTGGAATCGCGTCGGACAGTTAGCCACGCCCCAGACCCCCCTCGATGGCCACGTCCGTAGTGATATCTTGGAATAACCATAACAACAAAATGCATTGTGTTACTCAACGTTTAACTGGCATACGCAACCGCTAATTGAAAATAATATTATGAAAAACTACTTGCACTGCACAATATCAACAACGGATGTTCTACGTACAAAAATACATTGGATTATTTTGTTGCGCGTGATTTGCCCCCATTTGCATCACAAATCGTGCGGTCATCGCTAAATTTAGTAACAGAGTTAACTCCCCTCCGAATACTCTCCGAAACAAGCGACGCGTTTAACACACAAACTACATCAAGTTTGACCTTCCGACAGCCTATTTTTCAACTCACCCGACACCTGTGCGAAACAAAACTCGCACGTGTAGGTCTAACTGCTGTTTAATCCTCATTCTCTCTCTCTATCGATGGATTTACAGTGGATTTTAGTGACATTCCTGAATTCGGCCTGATTGACATTTGTCTATGGTGGCCAATACACGCCAACATGAGTGTCAATTCTACGTTCAGGGAAGGGGGTCAATAAGTCAGTATTTAAGGTGATAACTTACAGTCAGGGAACACATTAATGACAGAATAACACACCCAGCTTATATTAATACCCATATTAATGCAAGTACTGAAATACGACAAAAAGAAATCTAACAAGTTTCTAAACGTTACAAGTGCCCGCTATAAAGATATAATCATTTAGTAATATGTATTATACTGATAGTGACGCGCGGTGTTATCAGGCTATTTTCATATGCAAATGAGGCATGATATTTTTTAATTATTTATACTAAAGAAATGCGTCACCTGAAAAAAATAATATTTTCGACAGATTTTAAAGTATGATCATTGCACATCATAAAATAAATACGGATATTAAATAGTAAAGTCCGTTAACATTTTAAGCAAACACGGTTATCGCCCCTGATATCAGTGTGTAAAGTTACGTCTGATATAACATGTATAATAATGCCAATCAGTACGTGGGATAATGGCGCATGAATGTTTATTTTGCCAGGAAATGTCTCAGATGATGTCTCTGATGTAAAGAACATTTTGTACCTACTGAGTGGGCATGTACCTTTAAGGGTTAATGAAACTGCAACACCAACAATCAATCAATCAATCAATCAATCAATCAATCAATCAATCAATCAATCAATCAATCAATCAATCAATCAATCTAGTTTAATCTTGTAGTACCCTATGTTCAGTACTTTCAGTACTTTGATTAGTAACAGGAATACACCCTGCATGACGTCAGCTCAAAACCTCCTCAATATAGTTTATTAATGTATGCATGATATCTTCCGGGTTGGTTCGTTTAAATTTATGAAACTCGGCGCGGTGCACCTGGGTATCGAGACATGCTATATATGGGGGAGGCGACAATGTTAATTTCCGCGTAGCGAATACACGATAACTTCCTGGTGGGTGACGTAACCACGGTGGTGTACTTGTAATGGGGAAACTTACCCGAAAGTTTTATGCTTCGTAAGGTGGCGCCGACCGAACAGCTGGACTGTATGGTGGTGGGATCTCCTGCTGCTGCACGCGAATAAGCATAGCACGTTCCGAGGCGGGCGAGGAGATTCTTTCTCTCGTCGGCCCTCCCCTCCATGACGAGTTTTTTTACGTCTTCGTCTGCGAGAATTGGTGGTCGGGCCTTGGACCGGATCGTGCCCATTAACTCCTGGTACCTGACCATCTCTTCGACGACCAGTTTGAACTCACTATCTGATATATCGCTGTCGGCTATCGCTTTCGACACGATAACGTCGATACTGTTTTTCTTCGACCTCGCGAGAACCGCTATTCGGTCGTGCTTACGACTCTTGGCCTCGAGCTTGCGGACCACGAGTCAACTCGCCATCCCGTTTCCGTGCCGCGCCTGTAAAATGCAAAAATTGTATTGACTGGATATCAAAAATGTTTCACGGCACCGTGTTTCACGGCACATACGCACTGTGTTGACGGGATAAAAAGACACACTCCCCACAACGGAAGTTGAGAATAGCGTGGTGTTCACCCCCTCGACAACATTGACTGCCCGCCTATATTTGTTTGCATGACCCGTCCGCGTCTCTCCCTCATGCTGGAGAAACTGTTGTATCTCGTCGATCCTGGTCATCCTAAAAGATGCCGGGTCAGCCACCCCGGGCGGTAGTTTAGGATATAGTTTTTCGTCATTCGTCATAAATCAAGTTCTATTAACAGTGTCACTACAGTAGCTGAACTCGATTGGTCAGCAACTTTTGTTACACATGTAATAACACTACCGGCGGAAACTTTAATTGGAGTGTCATCATCGAATATCGTAAACCCTGACGTCTGCCCCGCGTGCTTGGTCACGCCAGACGACTTCTGCTCTACACAGTTCATGACAAGATTCACTCGGACTTCGGCAGCAGCGTGTCCCCGAAAGTTGACCGAGCAGACCGACATTCGCAGAATCGTCCCGGACGCTGCCATGGTGTATCCCGTATATATGTTGCTCGCGTTGGAGCCAAATGAATATTATCCCGTCAACACAGTGCGTATGTGCCGTGAAACACGGTGCCGTGAAACATTTTTGATATCCTGTCAAGGTTAGACACCACCAAATAGTTTTACTATATAATTTAACCGAATGCCATCCAATAAGGCCAGTCTCTCCTACTTTCACTATTCGTATGGATGTTGTGGAACCCACTTGTACATGACCTGCAGCCAGTCTGTACTGGTTCTGCATGAACTAAACAATAGGTTCACTTACTCCTAAGAAAGAAAAATCCAAACTTGTCATATCCTCCAATATTGTGTACATTTGTTGGCCACGGAAACTCCGTGTACATCAAGTGACCAACAGGTTCAGTGTTTTCTTTCTTTTAAATGCTACAAATATGCTGAAAACTGGTGTTAAAGGCACCCCAAAATGTTCCTCAAGTGAAACTGGGTAGTAATGGATCAAGATTTGCAAGCAAACGGTGTCTGTGACCTCAAAACACCCGCACTATTTTTTTATACCGGACTACTTTTGCATACACCCTGGGCGGTTTCGCACCATTTGGTATCTTCTAACCTCAATACGATCTAATCACCGCGTATGAATATATGCGGTGACTGGGGTTACTGTTTTGCATGTTAAAGCCATTTGTAGGTGTTAACGGGATAAATATAATAGTAGGTTAGTTCCGTGAATTGGAAAAATATCTGGCGCAGCTCGGAAACGGGATGTGCTCGGCAGAGCCTCGCCCATCCCGTTTCCTAAGCCTTGCCAAATATGTTTTCCCTTTCACGGCACTAACCTACTATTCTCTATTTCGTGGTCCCCCGCGCTCAGTGCACCCCGCTCCTCGGCCCAAACTGTTATGACTGGCTTTCGAGCTTGCAATTGATGTACCACGTGTGCAATCTGCGAGCCTGCGCTACTCTACTCTCTATCCTTCTCAGTGTGGCTTCATCGTTGCTGACTGCGGCCGCGACGGGAACGTCCTGTTCTGAGCTTGCGCTGGAACTACCTGGACAGTATATGCTCATGATAATATATATTAATTTTATGAAATATATCTTTTATGTTTAATCCTTAATCGGTTATTTCGAGAACGATCGAAATCGGGTAATCGTTCTTTAACTCTCGCGCTTTATCATCTGGAATAGAAATCTTCAATTCGTGGATGTGTATAAAACATGTTTTGACAGCATTTTAAAATCATTTCCATTGAAAATGATTCTAAAATGTTGTCAAAGCATGTTTTGATGATAATTTTCAAAGAAAATAAATGAACAGCGGACGAAAAAATTTAATTCAGCATTAACCTCCCTACAACAGCCACCACTCTACAACAGCCAGTTTTGCTCTTCCCATGGGTGGCTGTTGTAGAAAGGTTGCACTGTACTCGTATCTATATTTCCCACATACACGAAAAGTGATTGTGTACCTTGATTTTGAAGGTTTTCCGTAAATGACATCGACAGCTGAAGAGTAAATATTTGATATGAACATTTCGTCAACTTTCGACGTCATTTACATAAAATAGCACAGTGTACGAGTAGTTGTCACCACAAAAGAGTTTGAGATTTTCAAAATGGCCGTAAAATATTAACGGGTTTCCTTATATTCTATTCGCCATTGCATTATAAGACAGCGTGTTATTGTAATCATACTAAGACAACAGGGGGCCGTTTCATTAAACGTCGTACGACTCAAATGTTCGTAAGTGCAAAATTATGATAGTCTGTAAATTTCACATTAACCATGTTTTCTTGTAAATAATTATTGGATTTACATTTATTGAGCATAGGCTGCATATGCAGCCTATGCTCAATAAATGTAAATCCATAAATGAAAATTTAAAGACGATCTTAAATTTGCACTTACGGACATTTTAGTCGAAAGTAGTTTAGTGAAACGGGCCCCATGCACCCATCTACACTGACGGTGTATGCTCCACCCAATAGAAAGGGAAACAAATGGACAGAACATAGCATGAGAGCAATGAATGCGTCATATATCACAATCATCAATAAAGCCGCCCACACCGACTTCACCATCAGAGGTGGCAGGAGTTAAAAAGGGAAATATTATAGGAATTTATTATAATTCCAGCATTTGAAATAAATTCATCAAGAAAATGTGTTTATTTTCCGTTTTCTTAAGAATTATTTTAACTGCACCTCACGGTTACGGAACGTTGTTCGGCGTGGGAGTTTACTAGGATATAAATTTTGGACAGAGACTGGCTACGGGCCAATCAAATGTTAGGGAATTGTGTAAATATTTTTGTGCTGGAATTATTGACAAATGGTGCAAGTAAACATGCTACTAAGGGCACAGACAAACTTTCCCACTGTCTGGTTTTAGCCAATTTACATGGCGTAATTGACACCCACATACCGCCATATTCCTCCAATATGTATACAAGGTATGCAATACAAGGTAATGCACGGGCATAACAAGAATAGTAAACAAATTCATAGCAATTCTAAAGCAATACAAATAAAGTAAATGCATCATTGGAAACACAAGTAGCATAACTAAGGGGACGTTATAGAAATAAGGACGGGGGAAATGGACAGGCCCATCCAAATGGCAGTATGTGGAGGCTGGGTCACCCAATCAGTCAAAGTGTAAATAAAAAAACACAGACTTCCCATAATTAGAAATGACGACGCACTACATGTACACATTAAAAACAAAATGAAACACAAATCTACATGGAGTTCTATGGCTGTCGGTTAGCATGCACTTTTCTATAATGTTGACAGGACGAAAATAAACGATTTAACATAAACATCAAATAGTATTTTTAAAAATGTGTGAGAGGACGATGTTTCTTCTCCAACATGATTTCGAGTATCAGACTGGAAACAGAAGGTGAAATCTGAATAGATTCTAAACCAAAAGGCGAACGAAGAGCCCAGGTAAACCGGAAATTACCTGCTTGTATCTTAGAACTAACGCAAACGTCGTTTGACCTTGACATTGAGTATGGGGATCTTCATGGGCGGGATATAGAATAAAAATATGGATGTTGACAAATGAACAGACGGACAGGGTAGCGACTATGTCTACCCGCTTGTTCGGGGTACATAAACATCATAATACATTTAATGTAGTGTAAGAAATATGGAAATGAGGCCGCTACAGAACAAACAGGTTATGTGACCAGTACTGTGATAATTACTGCTGTGCTTATGTAATAAATATCATCTAACATTTGCGATTATTTAATGTGGTATTTATTAAAGGTACATGCCCACGCAGTAGGCACAAAATGTTCTTTATAGGAATTAAATAAGTGTATAATTATGTCACTATTCCACCAGTTCTAAAAATTGCGAGTGCCCGCTATACAAATATAATCATTTATTAATTATCAATTTACTGTTAGCGACGCGCGGCGGTAACAGTCTATTTTGATAATGTGCGGGGACGACGACTTTCACATCACGACTTGCGGTGCGCATGCGCAGTATACTACGCGCGCCAGTAGGCTTCCCAATATGTAAACAAGAATATCAACATGTCGAAACGTCCAGGACGGAAATTGTATGAAACGGCGTCGGCCAAAACAAAAGGCGGAATGTCTGAGGGACAGGCAGTACAGAGAGAGAGAGAGTGGTTAATATTTGCGACCAGATCACCAAATGGAAAGAGTTACGTGGAGATTTAGATTTGGACTCGAACAGAGATTTTTCTCAGCTTCCGATACTTCACTGCGCATGTCAAAGATGTGATATGATTGACCGTGTCAACGTGACGCGTATTGGTAAAAATAGCACGAGGTCGGAAAATACCCTTTCTGGTCATGGCATATAAAATGCGAGTTAACACCAATTAACACGCGCCGTAATTGAAAATAACTCGTTAGTGGGTAGACAAATGGCTCATATAAGGTATGACAGAAAATGAAAAGTAGTAGTACAGTGTAACCTGCTGCGTGGGCATGTACCTTTAAACTCGTTTACTGGTTCATGTAGCCGAGTTTCTTATGCAATCAGTAGACGAGTTTAATAAATATCATACTACACCATCACTTGGGTACTCCGACCTACATGTTGTGATTCTAGAGCCCGATATATACGTCAGCAACGATCATTGCATGTTATGCCCCTCCTGATAGTTAACTGTCAACAGTCAGACCGATTTAATAAACCGGATCCATACTATTTAATGAATTATTTACAAATTCTATCAAATATTAATGAAGTTACTTTGTCTAATATATAAAACTCATTGATGTCACTGATTGATTTTCGCTATATCACAAACTGGTAGCCGTTCTGAGAACATCGGATCTCTGTGCAAAGCTGAATGATGTGCGTGAATTTGACGACAGTTTACTGAAATATCATTCACGCTTGAAGTTTCAATAACCAATACATTCGACTTGTGAATTATTTGCAATATCACGTAATACCTGAGAATGTGAGTTAGGTTTTAATGAGGCATTCAGAAAAATGTGGGAATCGTGGAATGTTCTAGTAAGTGGTCACGTGACGAGTATCTGTATATAACTGTCGTCAATGTCAATATGTTACGCGTAGGCTTACTGCAGCAATCATATCGGAACCGTGTTTCATGCGACTGAGTGACGATACGGAGATAAAAGGATAACTATTTGTGTGAAACAGTGCTCACAACTCGGACAAACTACGACGTAAGTATGGTACGTGTAATCATGTTAAGCGGATCCTCTCTAACCGGCTCCGCTTCGAGGTCACCAGGGTAATTCCCCTACCGATATTCAGGGGGCCGTTTCCCTAAACTTCGTACGACTAAAATGTTCGCAAGTGCAAAATTATGATAGTCTATAAATGTCACATTAACAATGTTTTCTTGTAAACAATTATTGGATTTACATTTATTGAGCATAGGCTGCATCCTATTCTCAATAAATGTAAATCCATCAATTGAAATTTCCAGACGATCCCAAAGTTGCACTTACGAACATTTTAGCCGTACAACGTTTAGTGAAACGGCCCCTGGTAGGCATGTACATGTAAAAGCTCTGGGTCTCCTATATGTGGCTATGGCCTAACCCTTACAATGCTGAATTAACTTTTCTCGTCTGCTGTTTATTTTTTATGTTTCATTTTTCTCATCAAAAACATACTTTGACAGCATTTTAGAATCATTTCCAATGGAAATGATTCTAAAATGCTGCCAAACCATATTTTATTGACAGAAAAGATAAACTATGAAACAACAGCAGACGACACTGGAGCAGACGAAATTGGACTTATGGGAATGGTGACTGTGTACAGCTCCTGATCAAATAGCACACTCCTGTAGTCTAATAGCGAGTTATATTGTTTGTTAAAACTAAAACTATGACGGTTGTTTCATTGATGGAATGGTGAATAGTGCAGATCCTGATCAGGCTGTGCGGATGCGGATACTATCAGGAACTCTGATTAACAGATCCTGGTATGCATTTTCACTATACATGTACCAGTAAGGAAAATGAATGAAATGAAATTACTGTCTGTTCCACGTTTTGCTGCCGACGAACTTTTGGCCATTAAACACATTAAATCCAAGAAATATTTAAATGCAAGTACTTGTTCATAAATAATAAAAAGGTCACCCTCCCCCAAAAAATAATTTGATAAAATTTCGTCAAATATTGATTTTATTGCGAAAAAAAAACTATTTTCCTATGGGAATTTAACATGGGGGCTAAAATAGATGTTTTTTAATTTGTTATTTGTGAACCGATTTTCAAAATCTAACTTGTTTTCTTAGTTACATCATTTCCAAGCTATCTAGCCAGGTTTCGGAGTCAATTACCAAAATGTTTCGCTATAAAATCAATATTTGATGGAATTTAATAAAAAAAATTGTTTAGGGAGAGTGAATGTTTTGTTATTGATGAAAAAGTACTTACATTTAAATATTTCGTCGGCAGAAAAACGTGGAACAGATTTAGTTTGTTAATGAAAGGATCGTACAATAGAAAGAAGTTTTAAATACAGACATAGAGGATATTCATATTTTTGCAACGATTATGACATATATGTTCATCGAGTGGTGTGGAATGTCCATATTTCACGAGTGCCGTTAGGCACTCGTGAAATATGGACATTTCACACCACGAGATGAACATATGACATTTCACACCACGAGATGAACATATATATCATATTCGTTGCAAAAATATGAATATTCTATTTATTATATACCGCTCCATGGAAATTAACAGTTTTTTAGACTGTATACGGTAATGAATGTGTATTTTCAGCCTATTTGCAGTCCGGCACTGCAGGTGCGCGTTATGAATATAGATACCGGAAGTAGTCGTACCGGAAGTTGTTTATTTCATCGATGAGAACATATGACTTTTATTTACATCGTATAACTATGTATTTCATTGGTAGGTATATAATAAAATAGGTTTAGTAACATAAATTGTATAAATAAATTTAAATTAGTAACCATCGAGTGTAGATAAACTAACTTGTGCACGCTATATATCTTCCGGTATAACTCTTCTGTATTTATTTTTTAATAATCCAACCAACTTTTACATGTGACGCCTAGTACTTTAGGTTCAGAAATAAGATGCAAATTTATAACACAGGTGGGAATAAACTAGAATGTAGGTGCGCGTTTTGGGCATGAGAACAACAAAAACATGCCAATTTCGCCGCGACTAGGGTATTAGTTTTACTATAACTTTCTTACACAGATTTTGATGAAATAACGTGCAAGGATGGCGGGTAAACACGTAGAATCCGTGACTGCATGTGGCCAGTTCCCCAAACACTTCGGATCAGCGTGATTAAGTTGTCAAAGCAGTTCCGACGTGTTTGAGAATCTACATAATGTCCGCCCTCAATGTCCTTTATGTCGTCGATAGCGGTTAACTAACAAGACAGTTACAAGCAAATAATACCCGAGTCGAGACGAAATTGACCCGTGTTGGCTATTCACATAGCCAAAATGCGTGCCTGAATCTAGTTCATCACTTTCTGCACATAGCTGAGACCAGGGGCCCGTTTCACTAAATCTCGTACGACTCATGGGGGCGTTTCACTAAACTTCGTACTACTAAAATGTTCGTAAGTGCAAAATTAGGATAGTCTGTATATTTCACATTGTTTTGTTGTAAACAATCAGTGGATTTACATTTATTTAGCATAGGCTGCATATGCAGCCTATGCTCAATAAATGTAAATCCATCAATTGAAATTTCCAGACCATTCTAAATTTGCACTGACGAACATTTTAGTCGTACGAAGTTTAGTGGAACGGGTCCCAGATGCTCGTAAGTGCACATTTAGGAAATTTCGTCTGGAAATTTCAATTGATGGATTTATATTTATTGAGCATAGGCTGCATGAGTGTGCTATTTGATCAGGAAAACCACCAGCCATCAATCCTGTAAGCCCCAGTTATCCAGCCACATACATGTATATGTTTCCGGTAGTCGTGTTCGGCGATTGTCGCAGATATCTAGCATTTGTAAGATAACCTCATCAACTTTCAGTGCAATGTGGCGGCAGTAAACTGTATCCCCGTGCGTTCTTCTAAACTACAAACATGACAAGGAAATTCAAAATAAATATGTTATTCTAAAATTAAGCAGTAGGCAAGCGACAATGCCGAAAACGTATTGTTTTGTGTGTACATACGGCTCTTATATCATATCGTATGCACATACATGCCCAGATATCTGAGAAATACCGTGTGCTTGCTTATCATCTCTTGCATTCACACATTCTGTTCCGACTGTAGCTTATGTGCAGGAGTCATCATTATGAACTACAAGTCGTTTTGGACTAACATGTGCAGCCACAGATCAGTAGCCGATTTCACCAACATTGCAAAGTATACTTATCTAGCAAAGTATACTTTGAGGGAGTAATCATTTATTTTTCCTGAAATGCATTAGTTCATATAGAAGTAACAAATGCATATATTTCATGATTAAAAGTATGCAGAATTAGTATACTGAATATAAAACATTATCACAGCCAAAATGGCTGTGATAATGTAATAAATTCAGTATAATAAAAAATAATAAATTTATCCTAAAATTGAAAATTTCTCCCTCAAAGTATACTTTGCTAGATAAGTATACTTTGCAATTTTGATGAAATCGGCTACAGATTGAACTCGTATACACATGTGTTCTGGGACTACACAGTTCGCAAATGTTTCAATGCACAAATTGTGAGCTGGTGTTTCATTAAAATTATTTTTTTATAGCAATTTATAATTAATATTTGTTTGTATTAATAACCAGAGTGATTTAGATGCACGGCATTATGGTTAAAAAATAATCTCTTTTTGTAACGTAAATAAACCTTTTAAACTAGATAGATGGGCGCGGCTCGCATGTCGCGCCCGCCGAGGCTTTGATAGTACAATGTATACCGAAAAACTATATAACCTGGACGGAGGTACGTACGCCAATGTACCGACTATATCGCGCTGTCCGCAAGCGGGCGCGACAAAAATATGTTGATATTCAAAGAGGAGAACATCTGTGTTGACTTTTTGCAGGAAGTTGCTATAATCTGTTTCAGAATTGTCCAATTTGGACATCGGTATTTTTCAAATTTGGATAAAAATGTAGAAAGTTCACCCATATACAGAAATGGCAGGCATATGAAAAAACATAATTGCAACCAACGGTATTTTGACAGAGTGTACAATGCTTTACATACATTTCCAAAAACATGTTTTATTTTAACCATTTTGAACCCGAAAACCCTCTATAGCGGTTTATGCAAGCAGTGCCGATCCAGATGGGCCGGCTCGTAACTAGCCGTCTCATCAGCATCTGCACATTTTGAAAGTAATTTTCATATTTTTGAGAATGCAACACCCCCTTTTCATAAATGGACTAGTCTGAAAATCATTATTTGACGATTGGATTGGTTGCAAAATTAATGTATCGAAATCCATTCCAATTACTTAGGGGTGAAAGGATTAAATTACCACTTTAGTAATACAAAAATGTAGTTTTATTTTATACAAATCATTTAACTATTGATACTGTATCCCACTTACATTAAGTTTCGCGTCAGCCGGTGCTAGGGGACATTGGTTTTGTGGACTGTGACATCACTGACACAGCCCTTGCCAGAAATAAACACATGCAATAAAGCAGGAGCTCCACTGTACATGTTTCTGGTAGTCGTTTTCGGTGATTATCATGGACGTCCTGATAATGCCCTGTATTTTCGTATATGCAATACAAATAATAAAATAAGTAAATGCGAAACAATAACTTTCGTTCAACGTGCAGCTTTATTCATAGTATTGTGCACGTGGCATGTGTTTATCATAATGCATTGCGTTAGTTGCTTCTTTGCGTGGATTCATGTGTCTACTTTGGGTAGCTTGTCCTATATTTTTCAAAGGATCTCTTGGACTAGCTATGGACGGTCGCCCAATAAAACGTTCAATCATCCCATCGTGGCAGATCATCCGCTCATTTGCCACGCTGTTGAACGACTCACCATTTGCTTTTTCTGTTAAAGAGAGCATTTCGTTGGCTTCCCAGTCATACTACACAACTGCCTGTGTCAGTATTGCCCAGATTATCAAAGCTTCTGAATACCTATTGGTAATTCCAACTCACAATCAAGCAATTTGATGGTATGAGACTGACCTGTAGCACAGCTCAGGCTCAGATAATCAAACTGCTTGATTTCCAGCGCAATATTCACGTATTTTAAAATAAAGAGGTTGATAAATATTGGGAAGATTATCGCAGTCGGTAGTGTACATTGGTTACACCGTCGTATTGGTATCAGGGACAACGACAGAGCAGACAGTTCTACCACAGCCGCCCTGGAGCAGACCAGTTTTGTGTTGCTTAAGGAAGCTTAGCTCCATTAACCGACTGATAGTGAATGAATGACCTCCAGGCTACATACGCTAGCAAATTTTATTCTGCATTTGCTCCGAACATGTTGTCAATATTCGACGTCATATACGATAAATATCCTGTTTCATATATGGAAGTGTTTGCCTTTGGACAGTTACCTATCGGTACACTTGTGGTTCGACATGTACATATACGTGCTTTTATGTTTATTTGCTTGGACTTCGTAGGTGGAAATTCATTTGTTTAGAAGATTTTAATCCGTGTAAGTTATATTTTCTGATCATTTATTTCTGGGATCATGTACCTCTAATCATTAAGTGCACCTTTCCGCTGTATTGATGAATACTAATTACCGCTGTACACTTATAGCACGTGTTGTGTGATATTTGAATAGGGATCTGCAGTAACTATGGTATGTTGGTTCCTATTGTCTTATCATTGCTCTGTCTCCTCTGTCCCATATACAGCATGTTTGGCTTACGTCGATCAATGCGAGTATGTGCGTGTGCCGTGGACTGTGAAGAAAATACAATTCACGGTTACATTTAAATGATTAAACAACAACATTCAATAAAAGTTGCATCAACGACGAAATCCAGGTCATGCATGCATCTGCGGTTTATGTTCGGTTGTCTTTATGTCGAAGAAATTTCGGTACAAACGTAGAATATTTCAAATTTCACGTACTGCATAGCAGAAATAAATGAAATATAAGACTGTTATTTCTTTCAGCGCAAAATGGTCGTGGTCGAAGAATTCATGGCAATGCTACTGTTTATGATGGTGACTGTATTTCGACGCGTTCTGCCCGCACAAGTCACAGAAAGAGATGCTCTGTATAATTCCGCGTTCGCTGACTACAACCCCACATTATTACCCGTGATAAAGTTCACAGATGCTGCCAATATCTCTGTATCTATCAGCATTGCAAGTTTGAACGCGTTCGATGAACTATCTGGAGAGATATCTGTAACCACGGTGTTCTACTTCTCGTGGGAGGAGCAGCGTATTTCATGGACGCCGTCCGAGCATGGAGGCATAGAAAGTATAGTGGTCGCACCAGAGCATATATGGCGCCCACGAATATTTATTATCGAAGCTTCAGACCGTATTGAAGCAATAGGAAATATTCCATTCGGTGTCAGATTATATTACAACGGCGTTGCTACGTGGTCTCCCGGGTATATAATCCGAAGTACTTGCTCGGTTGACGTTACGCACTTCCCGTTCGATACACAGGTGTGTGTAATACGTCTTGTCCCGTTGGGGTCGTTGCAGAACGAGCTACGAATGTCGTCAGTATCAGATACGGTTGACCCATCATTTTTCAAGCCAAATAGCGAGTGGAATCTACTTGATGGCACTATATATAATTATCCACTGGACGGCATGTCATGTGTACATTTAAATCTTGTATTCGAACGACGAATCGCTTTTTACATTGTGTATATTATTGCACCATTAGTGCTTCTCAGTATCCTTAACAATCTAGTGTTTCTAATGCCTGCTACTTCTGGTGAAAGGACAGCAGTGGCTATTACCACATTTTTATCTTTTGTCGTGTACATGGGGATCATAAATGACAACGTGCCGGCCAGTTCCAATCCAATGTCTTATCTGTATTACCATATACTGTTCCTGATGATGTACAGCACAACAACCATGTTTCTGTGCATCGTATCCCTTCGCATATACGAAAAAGATGGCGAGATCCCGTTGCTGGTGAAACGCATCGTCAGATGTCTTCGTTTGCTGTGTGGTCGTCGTTCGTCTCGTGGCAATCGGATCGAGGATATCAGACATATCAGACCACGTCGACCTGATGATTCAAATAAACACCCTTATAATGGTGTTGTGTTTTCGTTGGATTCTATGGATAAAGCAGTCACCTCTGACAGCAATAAGATAATAACGAAACGTCTTGAAGTGGAAAGCAGTGACATTACCTGGCGGACTGTTGGAAAAACATTCGACAAATATATCGGCATTATGTTAATGACTATCTACATATGTCAGACATCATTTACTTATGCAAACATATATGTAAACAGTGATATTGTGTAGTCGTAGTGACACAAAATGCAGATTGTCACAACGAACAGCTGGATTATAGAAGAAGATAAGTGTGTCAATGATTGGCACAAATAGCAGTTGTCAGACCTCATACATTATGTAGCAACCCAAATAACGCATGTTGTATGATTAGGTTTGAGGCGGCTTTCAGCTGCGCCGAAAACCTATTGTATTCGTTGTTTTTGTTTTTTTTTAGGTTTGAGGCGGCTTTCAGCTGCGCCGAAAACCTATTGTATTCGTTGGTTTTTTTTGTTTTTAGGTTTGACGAATTTGATTCCTCAAACCTTTTGTTTTCGTTGGTTTTTTTTTTCTTTTTCTTTTTCTTTTTTTTCTTTTTATTCAGCCGTCGAGACTACAGCCCCAACCGCTGGTCGGATCGACTTCAAATTTTGTATACCGATTCGCATCAACAGTGAGACGAAAATAACGCAATTTTCAGAATTCTCATGACGTCACTTTTTACGAAACCGGAAGTGACGTCATATATCATATAATTCCCTATAACTTCCACATTTTTCAACCGATTTCAAAAATTCTTTTTGTATTCGAAAGCTGCGAGAAATCTCTATCTTCGTTTGTCTGGCCGTTATTGGCTATCTGCTCAAATGAGAGAGCTATTGACATGTGAAGTTGAGAAAAATGAAAAAAATCAACAATTTCGGATTTTTATTTTATTTTAACGGGTGGTCTTTGAAAACAGTTTCCAATTTGTACAGTAATCTCAGCAACATAATTTTTTGACAGCGTCACGCGGGACATTCATCCGCACAGAAGATGATATTTTTTTTTTCAGAGCAATGGCTTGAATAGTTCTGATTCTATTGTCTTTCAAACTTGGACGTTTTTTTTCAATTTTCAAATTTGAATTAAGGTCATAACTTTTTTATTATCTAACCGATTTCAAATATTTTTTTTCCATTAAAAATCCAACAAAATTCTCTATCTCCGTTTCGCTGGTAGTTTTTGGCTATCTGCCCAAATGAGAGAGTTGTAGGCATTTGAAGTTTTTAAAAAAAATTGAAATGGTCATAACTTCCTTATTATTCAACCGATTTCAAATATTTTTTTTGCATTAAAAAGCCAATAAAATTCTCTATCTCCGGTTCGCTGGTAGTTTTTAGCTATCTGCTCAAATGCGCGAGCTACATGCATTTGAAGTTTGAGAACGAGCATATAAACTTAGCCGCCTAGAACAGTGTGTACAGCTGACAAACTTCGAGGTGGAGGCCAGACAGGTATGGTGGGCTGTATCAGACACTGGTTTTATATACGAATGACATGCTGTGAGTGCTTTAGAATCGTCTCAACTTCAATGTCAGACTAGGGGGTTAACGGTACATATTTCGTAGAACGTTATATAATGAAAAATGCTTAGGATAGTCAAGCGATTCTGAAAATACAAAACTTTATTTTTTCAATTTCATTGGAATTGCATCAATTTTTTTTGAGTTTCATATGTTTTCGTCATTGGCAATGTCTTCTAATCACTTTGCCAGTGTACGTTTGTCAGTACATCAAGCCTCAAACCGTTGATGCAGCTTCAGCTGCTCTAGTTTTTTTTGTTTTTTTTTTATTCAGCCGTTCAGTCTACAGCCCAAACCGCTGGTCGGATCGACTTCAAATTGTGCATGCCGATTCGGATCAAGAGTGAGCAGAGACTCGGAGATTTTCAGAAATCTCTTAATGCCACTTTCCACGATACCGGAAGTGACGTCATACTTTCTATAACTTCCTTATTTTCAAACCGATTTCAAAAAATATTTTTGCATTGGAAAGCTGACAAAATTATCTATCTAAAAATCGTGACAGTTTTCGGCTATCTGCTCAAATAAAAGAGCTATAGGCATTTGAAGTTGAAAAATGTACATATTTTTCAACAATTTTGCCGATTTTTTGCCGAATTTCGGCTGATAACGGGTGGTCTTTACAAACGTTTTCCAATGTGTACAATAATGTCAGCAACAGAGCTCTATCTTGACTATTTCCGGTTCTATTGGATGTCAAAGATGAACGTCTTTTTTTTCAAGTTTTCAAAATAGAGCAAACGGATGTGACGTCAGCTTCGTTATTTATCAATAGATTTAAAAAATTCTTGCTGCGGTCGATATTTCAGTCCCTTAGCTAAAACTTTCCCGCTTTGTGCCAGGCCTATGGTGAAAACAAATGAAAACTTCACTGGCGGAATATTGCACATATTTAATTTTATTAGGTGTATTTACACATGGCGTAAACTGCAATTTAAGGGCGATAACTATCGAAAAATAATCGTTGACAGTTTTCGGCTATCTGCTCAAATAAAAGAGCTATATGCATTTGAAGTTGAAAAATGTACATACTTTTCAACGATTTTGCCGAATTTCGGCTGATAACGGGTGGTCTTTACAAACGTTTTCCAATTTGGACAGTACTGTCAGCAACATCATTTCTTGCCAGGGTGATAGGGGAGTGTCAGCCGCATGAAAGATGATAATTTTCAGAGCTATATCTTGACTACTTACGAGCCTATTCGATGTCAAAGATGAACGTATTTTTTCAAGTTTTCAAAATAGAGCAAACGGATGTGACGTCAGCTTCGTTATTTATCATTCGATTTCAATTGTTTTTGCTGTAGTCGATATTTCAGTCCTTTAGCTAAAACTTTGGCTGAGGATCGAACCCGGTATCCCTCGCTCCGAGTCCATCGCTCTACCTCTAAGCTAACCGGCCCCACATCGGTGTGATGATGCGAACACAATAATGTTGGACTGTTCATTCTAAAACTTCAGAAATTCTTTTTGCAACCGATAGTTTACACCTTGGGCTAAAGCTTAGTTACACATGAAATCAATGTTTGAGGCTCAAACCGTTGATGCAGCTCAAGCTGCTCTAGTTGACATTTACTTCCGTGAAATAATAGCGTGTTTTTCCCCAGAATTAATATAGGAATGAATGGCCTTTTCGTGGAATTTATCGGGGTATAAACTTTGAAAAGTCGTGGGAATACTGGACGAAGGCCGGAAGGCTTTCGTCCAGTATTCCCACGTCTTTTCCAAGTTTATATCCCCGATAAATTTCACAAAAATGCCATTCATTCCTTATAATTCCAGCATTTGAAATAAATTCATCACGAAAATGTGTTTATTTTTCCGTTTTCTTAAGAATTATTTTAACTGCGCCTCACGGTTACATAAAATAGTTCGGCGTGGGAGTTTACTGGGATATCAATTTTGGACAGAGACTTGCTACGGGCCAATCAAATGTTAGGGAATTGTGTAAATATTTTTGTGCTAAAATTATTACAATATGAACGGTCAACTCTACTGCAGTAGCACAGTAAATATATTAACATGCATTTCTATCTTGACATGTCTGAAATGTGTGAAAAAATGAAAATATTGTAAAACGCAATTATTGTTTGCCTCATATTTTTACCAATGAAATCACAACATTTCATCTCAATTAATCGCATAGTGCGCCACTTTCGCCAAATTCTATTAAATTACTCATTAAACGTTGCAATAAGAAGAACGTTATATTTAAAACCAGATGCCCGGCTTTGTTGACGTAAGTTCACTTACGCGGACCATGTTACCGCGTGTACACAGATCGATTGGGTGTCAAACAGCCTATCGTGTAATAGTATCGTAATTTGGAAATGCGTTTAAGGGTGGCGTTATATTCCAACGAACATATGCACCTAACTTGGCGGGCCATATAATACGATAGTTATAGTTCACATATTGAACGTTTAATAAACTAATTTCTTCATAATAAACTATAATTATTACATGTACTTATCAAACAGAGGCGCATCATAACTATTATGTTGTCATTAGTGTTATGTATTCAGAACTATGATTAAGCGAGACTGTCGAAACAACAGCCATGCCGGCCGACCACAATGATCGATGAAATATCTAGGATATATAAGTAGAGAATAACCACCAGCCTTTGTTGGATACAGAATATATTTCACGAGACAGCCAGCACATGCAATTTGCATGGGCCCGGTTGTTCAAAACATCCGTTAGCTTAACGGACTGTTAAATCCTTAACTGAATGGTTAAAATCTCTGTTTTAACAGAGATTTTAACCATTCAGTTAAGGATTTAACAGTCCGTTAGGGATCTAACAGTCCGTTAAGCTAACTCGGCGAGACGGTTCAAATGAGTGGTCACAACATATACTTCTGAGGAGAAATAAAGAAATTCTTGAGCCTTGCCGGATATTTTTTCCCATTCACGGCACTAACCTACTATTCTATATATATAAAGTCGATTAACTATGCGTATGCAAAGGAATCTGTAATTGAATTGCAAAAACAAGAAATAATTACTTTATTGCAAAAAAAAAAGAGATAAAGGAACACTTTCCATAGACAACTGGAGACAACTATCACTCCTAAATGTTAACTACAAAATTGCAACAAAAGTAATAAGTAATATAATTACGAAGATATATAATTCAGTAATTAATCAAACTGGCTTTATAAAAGGCCGATATATTGGGGAAAATGTGCGTACACTTATGGAAATAATAAATGAAACAAATGAAACGACACACCTGGGCTAATAATATTTTTTTGCTGATTTTCAACAAGCATTTGATAGTTGAGACCATACATTTATAATTAAATGTATGCGTAATCTGATTTTTTTGTGAATCACTAATACAATGGATATCACTATTATATAAGGATGCGAAAAGTTGCATTTCAAATAATTGTTATTTATCAGACTTTTTTAAAGTGGAAAAGGATGTAAGACAAGGTTGTCCCTTATCGGCATATATATTTATTTTATGTATTGACATATTGTCCAGAGAAATCAATAATAATGAAAATATTACCGATCTATTTGTAGGTGGTACGGAAATTACACAAACACTATTTGCCGACGATGCAAGTTTTACACTTGACAGGTCACAACGATAATTTCAATAGCTTGTAAACACTTTAGATACATTTTCACTTATATATGGACTAAAACTACATTTTCACTTATATATGGACTAAAACTAAATAAATCAGAAGGTACAATGTTAAAGATAGGCAGATTAAAGCATGATCCAAACCAATGGTGCAATAACAATATGTATACGGAGTCAAACGACCACGCGTCGACACTTGGAATCATATTCACAAACAACACAGCAAATCTACATGAACTGAATATACTTTCCAAGATAAAGTATTTCCAACATTGCCTAAATAACTGAAGAAAATGGAACATATGATTTAATTGGCAAAATTACTGTACTAAAGGCTTTCGCGCTACCAAAACTAATATACTCACTAACTGTGCTTGAAAACCCAGTAAATGAAACAATAAAACGGATGAATGATATAATTTATGATTTTCTTTGGGACAGTAAGCCAGATAAAATATCACGTAAACAAATATTAAAAATTTTGAAAATTGTGGACTGAAAATGATAAATATTCATGCGTTTATCAACTCACTGAAGTGCTCATGGATAAAACGTTTGAAAGATATACAGAATCAATTAAAAATAGCATACAATAACGAGCTTAAGAAATATGGCGGTATAGATCATATTTCAAAGTACTCTTCATGAGAATGACGCAAAGCGATTAGCAAACAAGTATACATTTTTCAATGAAGTCGTGAGCTCGTGGTGCAACATTAATTTGAAACATTCAAGTATTATATAGCACATGAGATTTTATGGCACAACTCTAACGTTAAAAGTGAAAGAACTCGTACGATATTTCATAAAGATTTACATAACAAAGGTAGTATGTACATGAAACATGTACATGTATATGAATTTACTGTCTGTTTCACGAAAGCTGCCCAAATTTTACGGCTATATAGACAATTCAAAAACAAGATTTCTTTTCATAATATTAAATTAAAGGAAAAATTAAGAATGAGCCTTCTTTTTATTTCGTGAAATTCGGTCAAATATTGATTTTATTACGAAAAATTGATTTGTCTATGGGAATTTAACATGGGGAGAAAAGTGGTAAGGAAGTGTGGGAGGAGTCAAAAAACGAAACATTTTGGAAATTGACTCCGAAACCTGACTAGATAGCTTGGATATGATCTAACTAACAAAACAAAAGTTAAATTTTAAAAATCGATCCAGTATTTTTAAAATTCAAAAAAAATTCCCCATGTTAAATCCGCATAGACATTTCACGAAATAAAAAGAAGGCTCATTCTTATATTTTCCTGTAATTTAATATTATCGAAAACAATATTGTTTTTGAATTGTTTATATGGCCGTAAAATTTGGGCAGCTTTCGTGAAACAGACTATAGAGCAAACGATTTCTACAGTTTCAGCTATTTCAAAGATACATATGAACTACATACTGGCGACATCTTAAAATATTACGCATTCATAGGCAATATTAAACCTGAATGGAAACTAAATATGAGACCGAGGTGCCCGCATACTTGATAAATAAAACAGTATCGTCTAAAAAATACAAATATAATATTATACAACAAACAAGTTGAAGCAATCAGACTACCACGCTAAAACATGCACGAAAATGGGAGATCGAATTAGACAAGCAAGACATTGAATGAAAACACTTATTTTTCTTACCATACAAGAGTACAATCAGTATACATATCTGATGAGAATAATAGCAAATCATTCGTTTTTGTTTAAATGCAAACTAAAACCATAAAACCTATGTGAATGTTGCCATATGACTATAGACTCTAACAAGCACATGTTTTGGGAATGCACAGTCATACAACCATTTTGTACTGACATAAAGTAGTTATTACAAACCAGTTTGCTAGCTGATAATCTCAATTTAACCTAAGAATATATATAATTTTGTAACGTGAAAGTTGCTTGTAAAAAAAAAAAAAAAAATACTTATTAGTTATATAATTCTTTTCGCAAAATATTTTATTTTCAGATGCAAATGTAGTGAATTACAACCAGCATCAGAACATTTGAACGCAAATCTGAAACAAACTATGAAAATTGAAGAAACTATTGCCACTATGAGAGATAAGCTCGAACAAATTCACATAAAATGGAATGACTTTATACAGTAAACAAACATTTAACAATACGGCCTTTATCTTACCTCATCAATACTCCGAAACATCAATTTATGTTACCATGAAAGCGAATGTTTCACCCTTCAGACCTTCCAATATAAATATACCCCCTACTCCAATCCAATAACCCAATGACCTATATAAATCACTATAAAAAAGGTAAAACTCAGTGTTAAGTGCATATCTGCACATGAATGTAATGCGACCATGCTCTGACAAATACGTTTTTTTTCTGTTTGTGAGATCACGATCTTTTTTCTTTTCTCTTTATTTAAACATACATGTATAAAGTATATTAGTTTGACTGTGTCAACTATATGTATGATTGCATGTTATGTTTTATATGTGTGTAACAATTTAGCAATGAAGATTACTAACAAAAACATATAAGTATGCGTGAGCCATCCTGAGAAACTTTGCCTAATTTACCAGTGAAATCCCAGATCAGTCGGCGCATTTGTGCAGTCTGATATGAGAATCCACTATTCACCACTCACCACGACGTTCAGTGCAGACTCGTATCATCTCGCGCACTTGCGCAATTTGATCAGGATATTCACTGTACGCCGTTTAGACTCGTAGGTTGCCATATCCACTATCAAATACGTCGTTTTGTTTCCCTTGCAGGTTCTCGCGTAC
>CM055267.1:90475551-90496002 GCA_029237695.1 Conchocele bisecta | reverse complement strand
AGACAGATCTCAAAGATTATGTATGAAAAAAACTCTAGATCGCTACCAGACCCGTTCCAGATTCCATAGAAAATTACTATTTTAAACATGTTATTTTGTTATGATACGATGATCGAGGTCGTGTCCGACCAAACTTAGAAGCTATATATATATATATATATATATATATAGAGAGAGAGAGAGAGAGTTATACTGATGAAAGCCGAAACACGCCGAATGCCTGTGGTCTGATTGTATAGTATGTTTATTGACCTGCCACCTTATAAATATATTGAATACTTATGGCATCAACTAGATTTCGATATGATTATTTATTACACTAGTGTAATACTAGAAATAGTTACGGTTTATTGTTACACATCCAGGCTACAGGTCTGATTGTAAAGTATATTTATTGACTTGCCTCGCCATACATATAATGGTGAACATGTGTGACATCATAACTTCAATATGATTAGTTATTACACTGGCGCCTGTTTCACTAAACTTCGTATGACTAAAATGTTCGTAAGTACAGTATTATGATAGTCTGTAAATTTCACATTAACATTGTTTTCTTGTAAACAATTATTGGATTTACATTTATTGAGCCTAGGCTGCTATGCAGCCTATGCTCAATAAATGTAAATTCATCAATTGAAATTTCCAGACGATTCTAAATTGGCACTTACGAACATTTTAGTCATGGCCACCCTTTCCCAATACAGGTGAGGTACTGGTTCTACCTGGTCACCACTATTAACCCTTTCCACACCACAAACCTCTTTCTTGGTGTTTGCAAACAATGTAGATCCAGATGAACCGGCTCATAATGATCGTCAGGATCTGCACTGTTTGCAAGTACTTGTATCATTAGGAAACACCTATTTGTTTATGAATGAATTGATCTAAATGCTTTTGTCTAACAATTGATTGGTCTTGGACCATTCCAGGTCAGTTACATGGGTCACACACCTTGAGAATGTCAACGACACAGTAAATCAGACTCTTTAGTTACTTGCACTGACACCGTGGACATCACAGTTTTCGATTCTTTATTAAACATGCATATCAACAGTATACATGACTTTATATACTCTGTGTTTCCCACTTGGTCAACACCTGTTGTTACACTACTCTTATATTTAATACGTTGTATCGTAGCCCTAAGACTTTTAACCCTTAGAACGCTGAAAAAGAATATTGTCATCTGCTGATTTTAAATATTTTTCTATTTTAAATCATGTTTTGGAAACACATTATAATCGTCTCAGCTTGAGACAATTCTACTGTGCTGCCAAAACACGATTTTGAGACGAAGCGAGAATAAAAAAGCAAATCAGCTGACAGTGACAACAAATTTGGTTTCCAGCGCTTTAAGGCTACTTGTTTGTCAGTATCTCTGTTAGTACAACCAAATACCACACATTCTTTCCCCATCAGATATTGTCAGTAAATACCGATAATAATTATTATTGATACACACAAAGCAATGTAAATACGCTCTGGAACAATGGCTTCGCCGAAGCAAGATGCTGACGGCCAGCTATTTTTACATAGGGTAGCCTAGCCTATGTATTGGAATCGCGTCGGACAGTTAGCCACGCCCCAGACCCCCCTCGATGGGCACGTCCGTATAGTGATATCTTGGAATAATCATAACAACAAAATGCATTGTGTTACTCAACGTTTAACTGGCATACGCAACCGCTAATTGAAAATAATATTATGAAAAACTACTTGCACTGCACAATATCAACAACGGATGTTCTACGTACAAAAATACATTGGATTATTTTGTTGCGCGTGATTTGCCCCCATTTGCATCACAAATCGTGCGGTCATCGCTAAATTTAGTAACAGAGTTAACTCCCCTCTGAATACTCTCCGAAACAAGTGACGCGTTTAACACACAAACTACATCAAGTTTGACCTTCCGACAGCCTATTTTTAAACTCACCCGACACCTGTGCGAAACAAAACTCGCACGTGTATGTCTAACTGCTGTTTAATCCTCATTCTCTCTCTCTATCGATGGATTTACAGTGGATTTTAGTGACATTCCTGAATTCGGCCTGATTGACATTTGTCTATGGTGGCCAATACACGCCAACATGAGTGTCAATTCTACGTTCAGGAAAGGGGGTCAATAAGTCAGTATTTAAGGTGATAACTTACAGTCAGGGAACACATTAATGACAGTATAACACACCCAGCTTATATTAATACCCATATTAATGCAAGTACTGAAATACGACAAACAAAAATCTAACAAGTTTCTAAACGTTACAAGTGCCCGCTATACAGATATAATCATTTAGTAATATTTATTTTACTGATAGTGACGCGCGGTGTTATCAGGCTATTTTCATATGCAAATGAGGCATGATATTTTTTAATTATTTATACTAAAGAAATGCGTCACCTGACAAAAATAACATTTTAAGCAAACACGGTTATCGCCCCTGATATCAGTGTGTAAATTTACGTCTGATATAACATGTATAATAATGCCAATCAGTACGTGGGATAATGGCGCATGAATGTTTATTTTGCCAGGAAATGTCTCAGATGATGTCTCTGATGTAAAGAACATTTTGTACCTACTGAGTGGGCATGTACCTTTAAGGGTTAATGAAACTGCAACACCAACAATCAATCAATCAATCAATCAATCAATCTAGTTTAATCTTGTAGTACCCTATGTTCAGTACTTTCAGTACTTTGATTAGTAACAGGAATACACCCTGCATGACGTCAGCTCAAAACCTCCTCAATATAGTTTACTAATGTATGCACGATATCTTCCGGGTTGGTTCGTTTAAATTTATGAAACTCGGCGCGATGCACCTGGGTATCGAGACATGCTATATATGGGGGAGGCGACAATGTTAATTTCCGCGTAGCGAATACACGATAACTTCCTGGTGGGTGACGTAACCACGGTGGTGTACTTGTAATGGGGAAACTTACCCGAAAGTTTTATGCTTCGTAAGGTGGCGCCGACGGAACAGCTGTACTGTATGGTAGTGGGATCTGTATGGTAGTGCTGCTGCACGCGAATAAGCATAGCACGTTCCGAGGCGGGCGAGGAGATTCCTTCTCTCGTCGGCCCTCCCCTCCATGACGAGTTTTTTTACGTCTTCGTCTGCGAGAATTGGTGGTCGGGCCTTGGACCGGATCGCGCCCATTAACTCCTGGTACCTGACCATCTCTTCGACGACCAGTTTGAACTCACTATCTGATATATCGTTGTCGGCTATCGCTTTCGACACGATAACGTCGATACTGTTTTTCTTCGACCTCGCGAGAACCGCTATTCGGTCGTGCTTACGACTCTTGGCCTCGAGCTTGCGGACCACGAGTCTGCTCGCCATGCAAAGCAAGCCTGCCCCTGCCGCGACTGCACTCAAGGCCACCGCGATCGGCGTGGCGACGACTGTTGACGATATAGAGAATAGTAGGTTAGTGCCGTGAATGGGAAAAAATATCCGGCAAGGCTCAATAATTTCTTTATTTCTCATCAGAAGTATATGTTGTGGCCACTCATTTGAACCGTCTCGCCGAGACGGTTCAAATGAGTGGTCACAACATATACTTTGGTTCAGAAATAAGGAAAATAGACAGAGAATAGTAGGTTAGTGCCGTGAATGGGAAAAAATATCTGGCAAGGCTCAGGAAACGGGATGGACGAGGCTCTGCCGAGCACATCCCGTTTCCGTACCGCGCCATATATTTTTTCCCATTCACGGCACTAACCTACTATTCTATTTATCCCGTCAACACCTACAAATGGCTGTAAAATGCAAAAATTGTATTGACTGGATATCAAAAATGTTTCACGGCACCGTGTTTCACGGCACATACGCACTGTGTTGACGGGATAAAAAGACACACTCCCCACAACGGAAGTTGAGGCTAGCGTGGTGTTCACCCCCTCGACAACATTGACTGCCCGCCTATATTTGTTTGCATGACCCGTCCGCGTCTCTCCCTCATGCTGGAGAAACTGTTGTATCTCGTCGATCCTGGTCATCCTAAAAGATGCCGGGTCAGCCACCCCGGGCGGTAGTTTAGGATATAGTTTTTCGTCATTCGTCATAAATCAAGTTCTATTAACAGTGTCACTACAGTAGCTGAACTCGATTGGTCAGAAACGTTTGTTACACATGTAATAACACTACCGGCGGAAACTTTAATTGGAGTGTCATCATCGAATATCGTAAACCCTGACGTCTGCCCCGCGTGCTTGGTCACGCCAGACGACTTCTGCTCTACCCCGTTCAGGACAAGATTCACTCGGACTTCGGCAGCAGCGTGTCCCCGAAAGTTGACCGAGCAGACCGACATTCGCAGAATCGTCCCGGACGCTGCCATGGTGTATCCCGTATATCTGTTGCTCGCGTTGGAGCCAAATGAATATTATCCCGTCAACACAGTGCGTATGTGCCGTGAAACACGGTGCCGTGAAACATTTTTGATATCCTGTCAATACGACCTAATCACCGCGTATGAATATATGCGGTGACTGGGGTTACTGTTTTGCATGTTAAAGCCATTTGTAGGTGTTAACTGGATAAATAGAATAGTAGGTTAGTTCCGTGAATTGGAAAAATATCTGGCGCGGCTCGGAAACGGAATGTGCTCGGCAGAGCCTCGCCCATCCCGTTTCCTAAGCCTTGCCAGATATTTTTTCCCATTCACGGCACTAACCTACTATTCTCTATTTCGTGGTCCCCTGCGCTCAGTGCACCCCGCTCCTCGGCTCAAACTGTTATGACTGGCTTTCGAGCTTGCACTTGATGCACCACGTGTGCAATCTGCGAGCCTGCGCTACCCTCCTCTCTATCCTTCTCAGTGTGGCTTCATCGTTGCTCACTGCGGCCGCGACGGGAACGTCCTTGTCTGAGCTTGCGCTGGAACTACATGGACCGTATATGCTCATGATAATATATATTTATGAAATATATATTTTATGTTTAATCCTTAATCGGTTATTCCGAGAACGATCGAAATCGGGTAATCGTTCTTTAACTCTCGCGCTTTATCATCTGGAATATAAATCTTCAATTCATGGATGTGTATAAAAACATGTTTTGACAGCATTTTAGAATCATTTCCATTGAAAATGATTCTAAAATGTTGCCAAAGCATGTTTTGAGGATAATTTTCAAAGAAAATAAATGAACAGCGGACGAAAAAATTTAATTCAGCATTAACCTCCCTACAACAGCCACCTCTCTACAACAGCCAGTTTTGCTCTTCCCATGGGTGGCTGTTGTAGAGAGGTTGCACTGTACTCGTATCTATATTTTCCACATATACGAAAAGTGATTGTGTACCTTGATTTTGAAGGTTTTCCGTAAATGACATCGACAGCTGAAGAAATGTTCAGAGTAAATATTTGATATGAACATTTCGTCAACTTTCGACGTCATTTACATAAAATAGCACAGTGTACGAGTAGTTGTCACCACAAAAGAGTTTGAGATTTTCAAAATGGCCGTAAAATATTAACGGGTTTCCTTATATTCTATTCGCCATTGCATTATAAGACAGCGTGTTATTGTAATCATACTAATCAACAGGGGGCCGTTTCATTAAACGTCGTACGACTAAAATGTTCGTAAGTGCAAAATTATGATAGTCTGTAAATTTCACATTAACCATGTTTTCTTGTAAATAATTATTGGATTTACATTTATTGAGCACAGGCTGCATATGCAGCCTATGCTCAATAAATGTAAATCCATAAATTAAAATTTAAAGACGATCTTAAATTTGCACTTACGAACATTTTAGTCGAAAGTAGTTTAGTGAAACGGGCCCCATGCACCCATCTACACTGACGGTGTATGCTCCACCCAATAGAAAGGGAAACAAATGGATAGAACATAGCATGAGAGCAATGAATGCGTCATATATCACAATGATCAATAAAGCCGCCCACACCGAGTTCACCATCAGATGTGGCAGGAGTTGAAAAGGGAAATATTATAGGAATTTATTATAATTCAAGCATTTGAAATAAATTTATCAAGAAAATGTGTTTATTTTCCGTTTTCTTAAGAATTATTTTAGCTGCGCCTCACGGTTACGGAAAGTTGTTCGGCGTGGGAGTTTACTGGGATATACATTTTGGACAGAGACTGGCTACGGGCCAATCAAATGTTAGGGAATTGTGTAAATATTTTTGTGCTGGAATTATTGACAAATGGTGCAAGTAAACATGCTACCAAGGGCACAGACAAACTTTCCCACTGTCTGGTTTTAGCCAATTTACATGGCGTAATTGACACCCACATACCACCATATTCCTCAAGGTAATGCACGAGCATAACAAGAATAGTAAACAAATTCATAGCAATTCTAAAGCAATACAAATAAAGTAAATGCACACTTGGAAACACAAGTAGTATAACTAAGGGGACGTTATAGAAATAAGGACGGGGGAAATGGACAGGCCCATCCAAATGGCAGTATGTGGAGGATGGGTCACCCAATCAGTCAGATTGTAAATAAAAAAACACAGACTTACCATAATTAGAAATGACGAATCACTACATGTACACATTACAAACAAAATGAAACACAAATCTACATGGAGTTCTATGGCTGTCGGTTAGCATGCATTTTTCTATCATAATGTTGACAGGACGAAAATAAACGATTTAACATAAACATCAAATAGTATTTTTAAAAATGTGTGAGAGGACGATGTTTGAGTATCAGACTGGAAACAGAAGGTGAAATCTGAATAGACTCTAAACCAAAAGGCGAACGAAGAGCCCAGGTAAACCGGAAATTACCTGCTTGTATCTTAAAACTAACGCAAACGTCGTTTGACCTTGACCTTGAGTATGGGGATCTTCATGGGCGGGATGTAGCATAAAAAATATGGATGATGACAAATGAACAGACGGACAGGTTAGCGACTATGTCTACCCGCTTTTTCGGGGTACATAAATATCATAATACATTTAATGTAGTGTAAGAAATATGGAAATGAGTCCGCTACATAACAAACAGATTATGTGACCAGTACTGTGATAATTGCTGCTGTGCTTATGCTATAAATATCATCTAACATTGGCGATTATTTAATGTGGTGTTTATTAAATTCGTTTACTGATTTCATAAGAAAGTTGAATAAATATCATGCTACAACATCACTTGTGTACTCCGACCTACATGTTGTGATGCTAGAGCCCGATATATATATACGTCAGCAACGATCATTGCATTTTATGCCCCTCTTGATAGATAACTGTCAACAGCCAGACCGATTTAATAAACCGGATCCATACTATTTAATGAAATATTTACCAATTCTATAAAATATTAATGAAGTTACTTTGTCTAATATATAAAACTCATTGATGTCACTGATTGATTTTCGCTACACCACAACTGGTAGCCGTTCTGAGAACATCGGATCTCTGTGCTTTGCTAAATGACGTGCGTGAATTTGACGACAGTTTACGGAAATATCATTCACGCTTGCAGTTTCAATAACAAATACATTCGACTTGTGAATTATCTGCAATATCACATAATACCCGAGACTGCGAGTTAGGTTTTAATGAGGCATTCAGAAAAATATGGGAATCGTGGAGTGTTCTAGTAAGTGGTCACGTGACGAGTATCTGTATATAACTGTCGCCATTGTCAATATGTTACGCGTAGGCTCACTGCAGCAATCATATTGGAACCGAGTTCCATGCGACTGAGTGACGATACGGAGATAAAAGGATAAATATTTGTGTGAAACAGTGCTCACAACTCGGACAAACTACGACGTAAGTATGGTACGTGTAATCATGTTAAGCGGATCCTCTCTAACCGGCTCCGCTTCGAGCTCACCAAGGTAATTCCCCTACCGATATTCAGGGGCCGTTTCCCTAAACTTCGTACGACTAAAATGTTCGTAAGTGCAAAATTATGTCACATTAACAACGTTTTCTTATAAACAATTATTGGATTTACATGTATTGAGCATAGGCTGCATAAATTTAAATCCATGAATTGAAATTTCCAGACGATCCCAAAGTTGCACTTACGAACATCTTAGTCGTACGAAGTTTAGTGAAACGGACCCATGGTTTTCAGCCCGGGGGCCAAATATTTACCCAGACGGCCGTCTATATTATGACTTATTGTGAGCCTACGCATTCAATCTGGTGTCATATTGCTCGTGAATGCGCCTCAGTATAATTTAGTTTCAGACGGGCAATATGACACCATACTGACTTTGTAAAATCACAATAACGTATTTGGCATACCGCATAATTATGACGTTACATATGACGTCATCCCGACATAAACGAATAGAAATTCGTTAATAACTTGACAATTTCTGGACCGATTTTCAAATTATAACTTGTTTTCTTAGTTAGGTCATAACCAATCCCTATGTGTCGGAGGTGATTTCTAAAATGTTTCGTCTTCGGCTCAGCCTCGACACGCCGCCTTTTTGTTTCGAGCCATATTCAAGGTGTATGATCACGTGGTACTAACAACAACAACAGGTACTGGAATTTCCAGAATAAATCTGATTCAAAGTACGTATTCTTTTATAGTGTCCTTATTACGTAACGGATTTTGATGAAATATGGCGCATCAAAGTGTCTTGTTAAGCTGCATTTGGTGGTCTCTATTTTCGCCCAAACTTCTTTCGTTTTTGCGAAGAATCGATTTCCGTGTCTCCGACAAAAACGACATCAGTCTGGTCAAACTCCCTGGACCACCAAATGCAGCTCATGAAGACGCGTTTGCTGCGCCATATTTCATAAAAATCCGTTGCATATTAAGGGAAATATCAAATAATACTTACTTTGGAGTGGGCTACGTTGCTGTTGTTGTAACCACGTGATCATGCACCTTGATATTGGCGGGCTAGACAGTTAATATGGGCTCAAACTGACCAATCAAAACGCGAGAAACTTATCTGCGGTATGACAAAGATCGTTATAATGCTGCATGAGTGTGCTATTTGATCAGGAAAACCACCAGCCATCAATCCTATAAGCCCCAGTTATCCAGCCACATACATGTATATGTTTCCGGTAGTCGTGTTCGGCGATTGTCACAGATATCTAGCATTTGTAAGATAACCTCATCACATCAACACCGTACTACGGAAGCATGGAGGGGACATGTGTGTTTTTTTATTTATCTCGTGGTCACGAGATAAATAAAAAAAACACACCTAAAGACCTCGTGGCCACGACATAATTCAGGTGTGAGTTTTTTTTTATCTCGTGGCCACGACTTATTATGTCGTGGCCATGAGATAAATAAAAAAAAACTCACCTAAAGATCTCGTGGCCACGACATAATTCAGGTGTGTGTTTTTTTTTTATCTCGTGGCCACGACTTATTATGTCGTGGCCACGAGATAAATAAATAAAAACACACCTAAAGATCTCGTGGCCACGACATATTTCAGGTGTGCTTTTTTTTAGATAATTAAAAAAACACACATGTCCCCTCCATGCTTCCGTACCTTTCAGTGCAATGTGGCGGCAGTAAAATGTATCCCCGTGCGTTCTTCTAAACTACAAACATGACAAGGACATTCAAAATAAATATGTTGTTCTAAAATTAAACATTAGGCAAGCGACAATGCAGAAAACGTATTGTTCTGTGTGTACATACGGCTCTTATATCATATTGTATGCACATACATGCCCAGATATATGAGAAATACCGTGTGCCTGCTTATCATCTCTTGTATTCACACATTCTGTTCCGACTGTAGCTTATGTTCAGGAGTCATCATTATGAACTACAAGTCGTTTGGACTAACATGTGCAGCCACAGATCAGTAGCCGATTTCACCAACATTGCAAAGTATACTTATCTAGCAAAGTATACTTTGAGGGAGTAATCATTTATTTTTCCTGAAATGCCTTAGTTCATATAGAACTAACAAATGCATAGATTTCATGATTAAAAGTATGCAGACTTAATATACTAAATATATTACATTATCACAGCCAAAATGGCTGTGATTATGTAATAAATTCAGTATAATAAAAAATAATAAATTGATCCTAAAATTGAAAATTTCTCCCTTAAAGTATACTTTGATAGATAAGTATACTTTGCAATGTTGGTGGAATCGGCCACAGATTGAACTCGTATACACATATGTTCTGGGACTACACTGCTCGCAAATGTTTCAATGCACAAATTGTGAGCTGGTGTTTCATTAAAATTATTTTTTTAGCAACTTATAATTAATATTTGTTTGTATTAATAACCAGAGTGGTTTAGATGCACGGCTTTATGGTTAAACAAATCTCTTTTTGTAACGTAAATAAACCTTTTAAACTAGATAGATGGGCGTGGCTCGCATGTCGCGCCCGCCGAGGCTTTGATAGAATACCGAAAAAATTTATTAAAAAAAATAAACAAAACCTTTAACTTGGACGGACGTACGTACGCCAATGTAACGACTATATCGCGCTGTCCGCAAGCGGGTGCGACAAACATATGTTGATATTCAAAGAGGAGAACAGTTATGTGTTTACTTTTTGCAGGAAGTGGCTATAATCTGTTTCAGAATTGTGCAATTTGGACATAGGTATTTTTCAAATTAGGATAACAATGTAGAAAGTTCACCCGTATACAGAAATGGCAGACATATGAAAAAAATAAATGCAACCAACGGTATTTTGACAGAGTGTACAATGCTTTACATACATGTTTTATTTTAACCATTTTGAACCCGAAAACCCTCAATAGCGGTTTATGCAAAAAGTGCAAATCCTGATGAGCCGGCTCGTAACGAGCCGTCTCATCAGCATTTGCACTTTTGAATAAACCGCGATTGAGGGTTTTCGGGTTTAGAACACCCCCTTTTCATAAATGGCCTAGTCTGAAACCATTTTTTGACGATTGGATTGGTTGCAAAATTAACATATCCCAATCCATTCCAGCTACTTAGGGGTGAAAGGATTAAATTACCACTTTAGTAATACAAAAATGAAGTTTTATTTTATACAGATCATTTAACTATTGATACTGTATCCCACTTACATTAAGTTTCGCGTCAGCCGGTGCTAGGGGACATTTGTTTGTGGTCTGTGACACCACTGACACAGCCCTTGCCAGAAATAAACACATGCAATAAAGCAGCAGCTCCACTGTACATGTTTCTGGTAGTCGTTTTCGGTGATTATCATGGACGTCCTGATAATGCCCTGTATTTTCGTATATGCAATAAAATAATAAAATAAGTAAATGTGAAACAATAACTTGTGTTCAACGTGCAGCTTTATTCATAGTATTGTGCGCGTGGCATGTGTTTATCATAATGCATTGCGTTAGTTGCTTCTTTGCGTGGATTCATGTGTCTACTTTGGCCCGGGGTAGCTTGTCCTATATTTTTCAAAGGATCTCTTGGACTAGCTATGGACGGTTGCCCAATAAAACGTTCAATCATCCCATCGTGGCAGATCATCCGCTCATTTGCCACGCTGTTGAACGACTCACCATTTACTTTTTCTGGCAAAGACAGCATTTCGTTGGCTTCCCAGTCATACTACACAACTGCATGTGTCAGTATTGCCCAGATTATCAAAGTTTCTGAATACCTATTGGTAATTCCAACTCACAATCAAGCAATTTGATGGTATGAGACTGACATGTAGCACAGCTCAGGCTCAGATAATCAAACTGCTTGATTTCCAGCACAATATTAACGTATTTTAAAATAAAGAAGTTGATAAATATTGGGAAGATTATCGCAGTCGGTAGTGTACATTGGTTACACCGTCGTATTGGTATCAGGGATAACGACAGAGCAGACAGTTCTACCACAGCCGCCCTGGAGCAGACCAGTTTTGTGTTGCTTAAGGAAGCTTAGCTCCATTACCCGATTGATAGTGAATGAATGACCTCCAGGCTACATACGTTAGCAAATTTTATTCTGCATTTGCTCCGAAAATGTTGTCAATATTCGACGTCATATACGATAAATATCCTGTTTCATATATGGAAGTGTTTGCCTTTGGACAGTTACCTATCGGTACACTTGTGGTTCGACATGTACATATACGTGCTTTTATGTTTATTTGCTTGGACTTCGTAGGTGGAAATTCATTTGTTTTGAAGATTTTAATCCGTGTAAGTTATATTCTCTGATCATTTATTTCTGGGATCATGTACCTCTAATCATTAAGTGCATCTTTCCGCTGTATTGATGAATACTAATTACCGCTGTACACTTATAGCACGTGTTGTGTGATATTTGAATAGGGATCTGCAGTAACTATGGTATGTTGGTTCCTATTGTCTTATCATTGCTCTGTCTCCTCTGTCCCATATACAGCATGTTTGGCTTACGTCGATCAATGCGAGTATGTGCGTGTGCCGTGGACTGTGAAGAAAATACAATTCACGGTTACATTTAAATGATTAAACAACAACATTCAATAAAAGTTGCATCGACGACGAAATCCAGGTCATGCATGCATCTGCGGTTTATGTTCGGTTGTCTTTATGTCGAAGAAATTTCGGTACAAACGTAGAATATTTCAAATTTCACGTACTGCATAGCAGAAATAAATGCAATATAAGACTGTTATTTTTTTCAGCGCAAAATGGTCGTGGTCGAAGAATTCATGGCAATGCTATTGTTTATGATGGTGACTGTATTTCGACGCGTTCTGCCCGCACAAGTCACAGAAAGAGATGCTCTGTATAATTCCGCGTTCGCTGACTACAACCCCACATTATTACCCGTGATAAAGTTCACAGATGCTGCCAATATCTCTGTATCTATCAGCATTGCAAGTTTGAACGCGTTCGATGAACTATCTGGAGAGATATCTGTAACCACGGTGTTCTACTTCTCGTGGGAGGAGCAGCGTATTTCATGGACGCCGTCCGAGCATGGAGGCATAGAAAGTATAGTGGTCGCACCAGAGCATATATGGCGCCCACGAATATTTATTATCGAAGCTTCAGACCGTATTGAAGCAATAGGAAATATTCCATTCGGTGTCAGATTATATTACAACGGCGTTGCTACGTGGTCTCCGGGGTATATAATCCGAAGTACTTGCTCGGTTGACGTTACGCACTTCCCGTTCGATACACAGGTGTGTGTAATACGTCTTGTCCCGTTGGGGTTGTTGCAGAACGAGCTACGAATGTCGTCAGTATCAGATACGGTTGACCCATCATTTTTCAAGCCAAATAGCGAGTGGAATCTACTTGATGGCACTATATATAATTATCCACTGGATGGCATGTCATGTGTACATTTAAATCTTGTATTCGAACGACGAATCGCGTTTTACATTGTGTATATTATTGCACCATTAGTGCTTCTCAGTATCCTTAACAATCTAGTGTTTCTAATGCCTGCTACTTCTGGTGAAAGGACAGCAGTGGCTATTACCACATTTTTATCTTTCGTCGTGTACATGGGGATCATAAATGACAACGTGCCGGCCAGTTCCAATCCAATGTCTTATCTGTATTACCATATACTGTTCCTGATGATGTACAGCACAACAACCATGTTTCTGTGCATCGTATCCCTTCGCATATACGAAAAAGATGGCGAGATCCCGTTGCCGGTGAAACGCATCGTCAGATGTCTTCGTTTGCTGTGTGGTCGTCGTTCGTCTCGTGGCAATCGGATCGAGGATATCAGACATATCAGACCACGTCGACCTGATGATTCAAATAAACACCCTTATAATGGTGTTGTGTTTTCGTGGCATTCTATGGATAAAGCAGTCACCTCTGACAGCAATAAGATAATAACGAAACGTCTTGAAGTGGAAAGCAGTGACATTACCTGGCGGACTGTTGGAAAAACATTCGACAAATATATCGGCATTATGTTAATGACTATCTACATATGTCAGACATCATTTACTTATGCAAACATATATGTAAACAGTGATATTGTGTAGTCGTAGTGACACAAAATGCAGATTGTCACAACGAACAGCTGGATAATAGAAGAAGATAAGTGTGTCAATGATTGGCACAAATAGCAGTTGTCAGACCTCATACATTATGTAGCAGCCCAAATAACGCATGTTGTATGATTGACATTTACTTCCGTGAAATAATAGCGTGTTTTCCCACAGAATTAATATAGGAATGAATGGCCTTTTCGTGGAATTTATCGGGGTATAAACTTGGAAAAGTCGCGGGAATACTGGACGAAGGCCGGAAGGCTTTCGTCCAGTATTCCCGCGACTTTTCCAAGTTTATATCCCCGATAAATTTCACAAAAATGCCATTAATTCCTTATAATTCCAGCATTTGAAATAAATTCATCACGAAAATGTGTTTATTTTCCGTTTTCTTAAGAATTATTTGAACTGCGCCTCACGGTTACATAAAATAGTTCGGCGTGGGAGTTTACTGGGATATCAATTTTGGACAGAGACTTGCTACGGGCCAATCAAATGTTAGGGAATTGTGTAAATATTTTTGTGCTGAAATTATTACAATATGAACGGTCAACTCTACTGCAGTAGCGCAGTAAATATATTAACATGCATTTCTATCTTGACATGTCTGAAATGTGTGAAAAAATGAAAATATTGTAAAACGCAATTATTGTTTGCCTCATATTTTCACCAATGAAATCACAACATTTCATCTCAATTAATCGCATAGTGCGCCACTTTCGCCAAATTCTATTAAATTACTCATTAAACGTTGCAATAAGAAGAACGTTATATTTAAAACCAGATGCCCGGCTTTGTTGACGTAAGTTCACGTACGCGCACAATGTTACCGCGTGTACACAGATCGATTGGGTGTCAAACAGCCTATCGTGTAATAGTATCGTAATTTGGAAATGCGTTTAAGGGTGGCGTTATATTCCAACGAACATATGCACCTAACTTGGCGGGCCATATAATACGATAGTTATAGTTCACATATTGAACGTTTAATAAACTAATTTCTTCATAATAAACTATAATTATTACATGTACTTATCAAGCAGAGGCGCATCATAACTATTATGTTGTCATTAGTGTTATGTATTCAGAACTATGATTAAGCGAGACTGTCGAAACAACAGCCATGCCGGCCGACCACAATGATCGATGAAATATCTAGGATATATAAGTAGAGAATAACCACCAGCCTTTGTTGGATACAGAATATATTTCACGAGACAGCCAGCACATGCAATTTCCCTGGGCCCGGTTGTTCAAAACATCCGTTAGCTTAACGGACTGTTAAATCCTTAACTGAATGGTTAAAATCTCTGTTTTAACAGAGATTTTAACCATTCAGTTAAGGATTTAACAGCCCGTTAAGGATCTAACAGTCAGTTAAGCTAACTGGTGTTTTGAACAACCGGGCCCAGACTAACAAGAACGCACACGAATTAGTCAGTAGTCAGCCGAACTGCGTGGTCTGGCTTCAAGTGAAATATATTCAGTATCCAACAAAGGCTGGTTATTCTATTTATTACATAGTTCGTTTAATACTAGCTGTCTATTTAATCAGATCAATGCAGTTAGTATGTGACTTCAGATCTGTAACTTCACTTGTAACCAATGATGTGTCGAGTTTTTGATTTCCACTTGTCTGTTTTAACACTTTTGCAGCAATTGCAGTTTTTCAATACTATTGTGGTAATCATGTGGTAAGTACTACCAATGCAATTAAATTAAATTAAATTGATTACGACTCAATACATTTACGTGGCATCTTGAGGTATAAGTAAAAACAGTGTAATATTAAACGAGGCTGAAACATGAATATCATTATCGTAAATGAGTATATGTAAATATAAGTATGCGTCCAAATACACATGTGGGAATTAACCCTTTCAACCCTAAGGAACTGGAATGGACTGTGATATGCTAATGTTCCGACCAATCCAATGGTCACAAAATGATTTTCAGATTCTTGCATTTATGAAAAGGGGGTGTTTTTGTTCTCAAAAATATTAAAATTACTTTCATAAAGTGCAGATCCTGATGAGACGGCTCGTTACGAGCCGGCTCATCTGGATCTGCACTTTTTGTATAAACCGATAAAGCGGGATTTCGGGTTCAAATGGTTAATAAAGGGAACTATAAGAAATGGAGCAATAAAACAAAAGAAATGTGAAAGGGAAAAAGAAAAGGAAATACAGCTAGAAATCACACGGTTAGAAAACAATTTAGCGGACAACCCAACCAATCAATACACAATTGACAGACTAAATATTGAAAACAATAAACTGAGCGAAATAATTGAAAAAATATATAAAAGGAATCCTCCTAAGATCAAAAGCTGAAAGGGTAGAAGGCTGTAAGCAAAATACAAACTATTTTTCAAATTTAGAAAACAAGAACTCTGAAGAGAAAACAATAAAACAATTAACAATAAATGGCACATTACAAAGTGATCAAACTACAATTCTCAAGCATGTAAAACAATATTACATGCATCTGTATAGCGAAAATAAATATATAGAACTTGATAATAGTAGTTTCTTTAATCACATGGGACAAAAACTAAATGAAGATGAAAAACAGTCGTGTGAGGTGTCTCATAAATGCTTTTGAATGCGAAACAGCAATAAAGGAAATGAAAAATATGAAAATCCCTGGATCAGATGGTCGAACCCCTGCATTTTATAAACTGTATTGGATTGACATAAAAGAACATTTTATCCCGTCAACACAGTGCGTATGTGCCGTGAAACACAGTGCCGTGAAACATTTTTGATATTCAGTCAATACAATTTTTGCATTTCACAGCCATTTGTAGGTGTTGACGGGATAAATAGAATAGTAGGTTAGTGCCGTGAATGGGAAAAAATATCTGGCGCGGCACAGAAATGGAATGTGCTCGGCAGAGCCTCGCCAATCCCATTTCCTGAGCCTTGCCAGATATTTTTTCCCATTCACGGCACTAACCTACTATTCTACGATATCTATTTTCCTTATTTCTGAACCAAAGTATATGTTGTGACCACTCATTTGAACCGTCTCGGCGAGACGGTTCAAATGAGTGGTCACAACATATACTTCTGATGAGAAATAAAGAAATTATTGAGCCTTGCCGGATATTTTTTCCCATTCACGGCACTAACCTACTATTATATATATATAAAGTCGATTAACTATGCGTATGCAAAGGAATCTGTAATTGAATTGCAAAAACAAGGAATAATTACTTTATCGCAAAAAAAAGAAGAGATAAAGGAACACTTTCCATAGACAATTGGAGACAACTATCACTCCTAAATGTTAACTACACAATTGCAACAAAAGTAATAAGTAATATAATTACGAAGATATATAATTCAGTAATTAATCAAACTGGCTTTATAAAAGGCCGATATATTGGGGAAAATGTGCGTACACTTATGGAAATAATAAATGAAACAAATGAAACAGACACACGTGGGCTAATAATATTTTTTTGCTGATTTTCAACAAGCATTTGATAGTTGAGACCACACATTTATAATTAAATGTATGCGTAATCTGATTTTTTGTGAATCACTAATACAATGGATATCACTATTATATAAGGATGCGAAAAGTTGCATTTCAAATAACGGTCATTTATCAGACTTTTTTAAAGTGAAAAAGGATGTAAGACAAGGTTGTCCCTTATCGGCATATATATTTATTTTATGTATTTACATATTGTCCAGAGAAATCAATAATAATGAAAATATTACCGATCTATTTGTAGGTGGTACGGAAATTACACAAACACTATTTGCCGACGATGCAAGTTTTACACTTGACAGGTCACAACGATAATTTCAATAGCTTGTAAACACTTTAGATAAATTTTCACTTATATATGGACTAAAACTAAATAAATCAGAAGGTACAATGTTAAAGATAGGCAGATTAAAGCATGATCGAAACCAATGGTGCAATAACAATATGTATATGGAGTCAAACGACCACGCGTCGACACTTGGAATCATATTCACAAACAACAGAGCAAATGTACATGAACTGAATATACTTTCCAAGATAAAGTATTTCCAACATTGCCTAAATAACTGAAGAAAATGGAACATATGATTTAATTGGAAAAATTACTGTACTAAAGGCTTTCGCGCTACCAAAACTAATATACTCACTAACTGTGCTTGAAAACCCAGTAAATGAAACAATAAAACGGATGAATGATATAATTTATGATTTTCTTTGGGACAGTAAGCCAGATAACGAGCTTAAGAAATATGGCGGTATATATCATATTTCAAAGTACTCTTCATGAGAATGACGCAAAGCGATTAGCAAACAAGTGTACTTTTTTAAATGAAGTCGTGAGCTCGTGGTGCAACATTAATTTGAAACATTCAAGTATTATATAGCACATGAGATTTTATGGCACAACTCTAACGTTAAAAGTGAAAGAACTCGTACGATATTTCATAAAGATTTACATAACAAGGGTAGTATGTACATGAAACATGTACATGTATATGAATTTACTGTCTGTTTCACGAAAGCTGCCCAAATTTTACGGCTATATAGACAATTCAAAAACAAGATTTCTTTTTATAATATTAAATTAAAGGAAAAATTAAGAATGAGCCTTCTTTTTATTTCGTGAAATTCGGTCAAATATTGATTTTATTACGAAAAATTGATTTGTCTATGGGAATTTAATTATGGGGGGGGGGGGGGGGGGGGGGGGGGGGTGGGGGGGGGGGGGGGGGGGGGGGGGGGGGGGCTGGGAATGGTAAGGAAGTGTGGGAGGAGTAAAAAAACGAAAACAATTGGAAATTGACTCCGAAACCTGACTGGATAGCTTGGATATGATCTAACTAAGAAAACAAAAGTTAAATTTTAAAAATCGATCCAGTATTTCTAAAATTCAAAAATATTTCCCCATGTTAAATCCCCATAGACATCTTCCGTGAAGATGTCTATGGGGATTTAACATGGGGAAATTTTGTTTTCGCAATAAAATCAATATTTGACCAAATTTCACGAAATAAAAAGAAGGCTCATTCTTAAATTTTCTTGTAATTTAATATTATCGAAAACAATATTGTTTTTGAATTGTTTATTTGGTCGTAAAATTTGGGCAGATTTCGTGAAACAGACTACAGAGTAAACGATTTCTACAGTTTCAGCTATTTTAAAGATACATATGAACTATATACTGGCGACATCTTAAAATATTACGCATTGATAGGCAATATTAAACCTGAATGGAAACTAAATATGAGACCGAGGTGCCCGCATACTTGATAAATAAAACAGTATCGTCTAAAAATACAAATATAATATTATACAACAACCAAGTTGAAGCAATCAGACTTACCACGCTAAAACATGCACGAAAATGGGAGATCGAATTAGACAAGCAAGACATTGAATGAAAACACTTATTTTTCTTACCATACAAGAGTACAATCAGTATACATATCTGATGAGAATAATAGCAAATCATTCGTTTTTGTTTAAATGCAAACTAAAACCATAAAACCTATGTGAATGTTGCCATATGACTATAGACTCTAACAAGCACATGTTTTGGGAATGCAGTCATACAACCATTTTGTACTGACATAAAGTAGTTATTACAAACCACTTTGCTAGCTGATTATCTCAATATACCTAAGAATATATATAATTTTGTAACGTGAAAGTTGCTTGTAAAAAAAAAAAAAAATACTTATTAGTTATATAATTCTTTTCGCAAAATATTTTATTTTCAGATGCAAATGTAGTGAATTAAAACCAACATCAGAACATTTGAACGCAAATCTTAAACAAACTATGAAAATTGAAGAAACTATTGCCACTATGAGAGATAAGCTCGAACAAATTCACATAAAATGGAATGACTTTATACAGTAAACAAACATTTAACAATACTGCCTTTATCTTACCTCATCAATACTCCAAAACATCAATTTATGTTACCATGAAAGCGAATGTTTCACCCTTCAGACCTTCCAATATAAATATACCCCCTACTCCAATCCAATAACCCAATGACCTATATAAATCCCTATAAAAAAGGTAAAACTCAGTGTTACGTGCATATCTGCACATGAATGTAATGCGAACATGCTCTGACAAATACGTTTTTTTTTCTGTTTGTGAGATCACGATCTTTTTTCTTTTCTCTTTATTTAAACATACATGTATGAAGTATATTATTTTGACTGTGTCAACTATATGTATGATTGCATGTTATGTTTTATATGTGTGTAACAATTTAGCAATGAAGATTACTAACAAAAACATATAAGTATGCGTGAGCCATCTTAAGAAACTTTGCCTAGGTTACCAGTGAAATCCCAGATCAGTCGGCGCATTTGTGCAGTCTGATATGAGAATCCACTATTCACCACTCACCACAACGTCCAGTGCAGACTCGTATCATCTCGCGCACTTGCGCAATTTCATCAGGATATTCACTGTACGCCGTTTAGACTCGTAGGTTGCCATATCCACTATCAAATACGTCGTTTTGTTTCCCTTGCAGGTTCTCGCGTAC
>CM055267.1:90323955-90475051 GCA_029237695.1 Conchocele bisecta | reverse complement strand
TTCTCGCGTACTGTATTACATAGCACATATTTTGCATTATACATTTCTTTATATTTAAACAATTGTCTTTGTATATAGATGTAGAAATTAAAGGTGTAAAGTGGCCCATGCGTCAGCGTTGCTGGCTACACTAAATGTTATATGATGTGTACTGGTACATGCATGTACATGTATATACGACAATCTTCGAATATTTGAGCATTAAAAATATGAATGAGCATACCATTAATACTTACACTCATGAAGTTGGAAACTCATAGCGAAATAACAAACTGTCCTTACCCAGTGGTACTCGATCTCCATATGTATTTAAGTGAATGTGGTATACGCTAACGGTTAGATCATACGTCATTTGATGGAGGGCAAGTCTGTGTTCGGTCTGTCGTTGTTTCAAGATCATGTTGTTTCTATCCTCACGCTAATAACCGACATTCGAAAGTACGTGAGGGATTTATATTTTCACACACTTCGTCAGCTAATGAATAAAAGCATCTATGAATACAAGTTTCTACATATTGTAGATCAAAATATTTAACATAATGCGTGACTTGAAAGATTGCAGATGGCAATTTGATATTGCCATCTGCAATCGTTCAAGTCACGCATTATGTTTAATTTAAACACTATTTTATTTCATATATAGCAGGTTACATATACACAAGACAAGTGATAATAGGATTAGAAAACAAGCTTTATAAAAGCTTATGTGAATTATTCTCCTTTATTCTCAGTACGCATTATGTTACATACACGACCAGCATTTGTCGCCGAGCTTGCCGTCTGAAATCTCAATTCACGACAGAGTCAAAGATAACCTGGAGAAAACACATAACGTATGCATAAACCCAAATAATACCGTAGTAGTAAGGCTGCTTATGGGAACATTCTCATAAACTTTCAGCATAGCATACATCTTAGATACAAAACCAGCGTGGATGGTGTGAATAACACTTCAGTACCAATCACATGTTCAATATTTTATTGTGTTTTATTATCACGAACATTTATAACGACATTCTTGATTGATTAACAGTTTGTAATAATATACTGATGTATGCTGATCAGAATGTGCGGATGCACATGCTGATCGGGATCCACATCGTTAAAAAAAACGACATAAACCTAATTTCTCCAGTCAACGCCACATAATAGTTATGTGTAACTTTATACAATTAAGTTTGTGTATAGTGTAGTTGACATTCGTTTGCCGATCATTGGTAGCCTGAGAGCTCCACTTGCACGTCCACAGCTGAGTACATGTTTTGCATTAGTTGTGTCATATTTACATTCGCTTAAATTGCATTTGTTTTTTTATTATTACTCAACCTCAGTAACATGTTATATAATGTATCCCGGTACGTTATTCAAGTGATGCTATTTGGTCAGTGAGCATCACTGTCATTTCTACATGTGTGTTCTGTTTGAATATTTTGATATACCATACAATATTGTCCGATATATTCGACCCAGTCGTGCATGTGCTGTCCTCATATAGCTGGGATCAAATAAATATTATTCTCAGACCATGAAATGTGCATTGTCCACCCGTTATAAGTAGTTTGTGTCGTAAATATGGGCGTTGTATCTGACATAAACACTACTGTACAATACAACTTTCTTTCAGCCGTATGTTATTGACTCTGCCATTTGCAATGGTATTACATTTTTTTCTACGTCCGCTTATAGTACAAATTGAGAGCGCATGAACCCATGAAAGAATAAATACACGCAATACATAAACACGCACAGCGGTGGTCGAGTAGTTTTCAACGGGGCACAAACTTGCACTCCACGACCAGCAGTGCGCGGCCCCAAAAGGATAGCAACAGTGCGTGAAATACATAAGAAATAAAACAAATGCAACGAAAGCCCCACAACAAATATTATCCAATGAATTACCAAGAAAATAATAGTCCCAGTAGGAAAACCAAATCACATCACAGTGAAGTACAGTACACGAAGACATGACAGCCAGGGTACCACCTTGGAACGGTTAGTGAAAAAAATCAGCACGTTGGATTAAAATGATTTCTTTGAGGATTGAAATGGTTAGAAATGTTCATCTTAATGCCATACATAACACTGTGTACAGAAATGTGTGAACATCATAATTACAATATATATTGTAGAGAAAATAACAGAAACGACCAGCAGTATAATTAATATTATTTATTTCAGCATACGATGGCTGTGGTCAAACAAATCCTGATATTGATGCTGATTTTGATGGCACAGTTCCGGCGGGTCCAGTTTGCACAAGTCTCCGATACTGATGAGTTGTATCGATCTATATTCACTAACTACAATCCGAAACTATTGCCGGTGTTAAGTCACAGAAATACAACCGATATATACGTATCCATGAGTATTGTCAGCCTGAACCAGTTTAATGAAATATCTGGAGAAATATCAATTTCTTTGATATTCATAATGTCTTGGATGGAACAGCGTATTAATTGGTTACCGTCAGAGCATGATGGGCAAGTGCATCTACTTGTTCCTCCTGAGGATGTATGGCGCCCTCAGTTATTTATTATCGAGGCGTCAGACCGGATTGAAGCAATTGGTAATATGTCATTGCTTGTGAGATTGTACTTTACCGGTGTTGTTTCATGGTTTCCGGGAAAAGTAGTCCGTAGCACGTGCTCGGTTGATGTCACACACTTCCCGTTTGACACGCAGACATGTGTACTCCGCTTGTTTCCTTGGGGCGTAGAGACAGCGGAACTGCGTATGATCCCAACATCAGATGTGCTCAACCTTTCATACTATCACGAAAACAGCGAATGGAGTGTTATGGAGAGCAGGATATTTAACTATTCCCTGAGTGATAGTTCGTGTATACAGTTAGACCTTGTTTTAAAGCGGAGGAGCAGGTTTTATATTGTGTACATACTTGTGCCATTGGTGTTTCTTAGCATTCTAAATAATTTAGTATTTTTAATGCCTGCTGATTCTGGGGAAAGGACGTCAGTGGCCATTACGGCGTTTTTGTCGTTCGTCGTGTATATGGGGATCGTCAATGACAACGTTCCAGCCAGCTCCAACCCGATGTCGTACTTGTATTACTACTTACTATTTCTGATGGTCTACAGCGCCGTAACTATGTTTCTGTGCATTCTCTCACTTCGTATATACGAGAAAAACGGCGAAATCCCATGGCTAGTGAAGCGCATAGTGACAGGTCTCCATAATATAAGTTGTTGCCGTTCGTCTTTCGCCAGTCAGGTAAACAATTTCAGGTACAAAATTCGACCAAAGAATCTGAATACTTTCCATAAACCCGAGAACAACAGTGTTTTCGCCATGGAATCAAGTGACATAAATGTGAACAAAGCCGCGTTTGAAAACGATAACAACTTGACAATTACTAATGACAAAAGCAAGGAAATTACATGGCAGACTGTTGGAAAAACATTCGACAAGTGTATGGCCGCTTTCTTAATGGTTGCCTACGTATGCATGACGGCATATACGTATGTGCACACATATGGAAATAGCAAAATAATCTAGTAGTAAAATAACTGGGAAAATCTAACTCTAATGGTTTATTACGTAGACTGCAAGATATGATATTACTGCAGAAAGTGTGAAAGGCAATGCTATCAAGCATTAACATACCATACAACAACCATGGTATGCTGTCCGCTGTAATTGCATTCCCCAACGGGGCATTAGAATAAGAATGAAAAGAGAAAGAAAAGCACAGATAAAGTTCAACGGTAGAGGCTAATGAACCAGCGAAATTAAAAGTCAGATCTCATAATAATCACTGAGCATGTCATCAAAATAAAGGGATAATTATACTATGATAGCAATATACAATGTGGTGATTTAGGATATTTCACCACCGTGCGTACATACACTCCAAAACCCAGGAGAGTGGTCTCAAAGGAAACCCGACAGTGCGTACGTTAAAAAAATAATAAAACGAGACTTCGTGTCGCTAATGTCTCGCGAAAAACGATCCCCACAGGAACAACTGAGAAAAAAAAGATTACCAGCAGCAAATTGCCAACAAGCAAGTTAAAGTAGGACAATAAGGTGAAGTAATATGCGGTTGTGACTGGATAATTGTGGCTTATGGGTTTTGCGACCAGTGCAGATTTAGATCAACCTGTGCATCTGCAGAGTCTGAACAGGAGCTGCGCTATTCACAATTTCATCAATGAAACACTCGTCATGCTCGTAACATATATATCGTTATCAGGCTACATGCGTGTGTTATTGAATCAGGAGATACACTGGTCACATATTCAATTTCATCAGTCACAGCCGCATATCATACCGAGAATTTGATCGTTGAATCTCAGAACATAACTCTACCCATTCCAGTGTAGATGGTTAATGAAAATACAAACAATATACACAAAGGAGACAGAACACCGAAAGTGTAACAATTTAAGACCTTATCAAAGGAGCTTTATTGTGAGCTTTATTGTCGTATTTTATATGTTGTTGATTTCTTGTGAAGTGTACGTTAAGCGTGTATATAGAGAATAGTAGGTTAGTGCCGTGCCGTGAATGGGAACAAATATCTGGCAAGGCTTAGGAAACGGGATGGGCGAGGCTCTGCCGAGCACATCCCGTTTCCGAGCCGCGCCAGATATTGTTCCCATTCACGGCACTAACTTACTATTCTATGTATCCAGTCAACAACTACAAATGGCTTTAAAATGCGCACAAAATAATCCCAGCCACCGCACATATTCATACGCAGTGATTAGGTCGTATTGACAGAATATCAAAAATGTTTCACGGCACCGTGTTTCACGGCACATACGCACTGTGTTGAAGGGATAATACTATTTAACCTGCGACCTCTTTAAGATTATCCGACAGCTGGTATATCATGAATATACAAGAACATGTTCATACCACCTGTATGTTGCTCGCCATTGAAGCCTTTAAAATGCAATATTTGGCCACTTTGTCAACGAACCGTCATGTAAACTGCTTTCTTTATAAGCAGGTTATGTGGAAACTGGGTGACACGTGTATAAATGATGTAGCATACATTATTATTTTATATTGAGCCTAAAAATAAAACAGCCGCAACTAAATATAGCGAGAAAAAATGATGTTTCAATATAAATAACCAACAGAAAGTTCAAAGTAAATGAATAAAAATGAACACATTACACAAGACAGCTAAAATGACGACGAACGTACCGAATATTATTCCGTCAACACAGTGCATATGTGCCGTGAAACACGGTGCCGTGAAACATTTTTGATATCCAGTCAATACAATTTTTGCATTAGCCATTTGTAGGTGTTGACGGGCTAAATAGAATAGTAGGTTAGTGCCGTGAATGGAAAAAAATATCTGGCGCGGCACGGAAACGGGATGTGCTCGGCAGAGCCTCGCCCATCCCGTTTCCTGAGCCTTGCCAGATATGTTTTCCCATTCATGGCACTAACCTACTATTCTCTATGTAACGGGCATGAGCAAACTAAACGCACTGATTAAAGATGTTTTACATGGCACCGTTAAGATACCATTACAAGGCAAAAAACAACAACAAATCCGTGGTGATAAGTGCCGAACACGAATACTAAATAAGTATACATGGAAAATGTGGTTTTATTGAACGTGTTCGTTATATATTTGTGTCAAAACTGTTCCCGCATTATTTTCACAGATTAGTTATATATTGGTAAAAACTTGAGCGAATCACAATATATAAATGTATCGGGTGGATAAAAAATGACACCAACATTAAAATTCCCATATCTAGCATATTATATATAGTATCTCAATTGTACAGTCGAATCTGTGAATAAAGGCCATACATGGGAAGTGAAAAATCTGGCCTTTGTTCACATGTGGTCTTTATTCGCAGGGTCATTTATATAGTAATTGTAACATTGGGACAACATAATTGTGACCTTTACAGCCAGGTGATTGCTATTCGGAGGAGTCTTTAACACAGGTTCGATTGTATTTCTTATAGTATCAATTCATGCAATTACCTCTGGAATCTAAAAGTTTCAGCTCTATGCTTGGAATAATACATTTGTGGTGCTGGAATAAAACATAAAGATCCAGAAATACAAAAGCCGGAATTCATGGAACACTAAAGAAATGGAAAATTCAACAAAAGAAAAATGTACTGTCAACCATTTAAGCATCAGACAATTTCTGAGCTACTGATGTGCTAAATATACTAAATCGCATATCTTACATTGATTTATATGCTTTATGTGATATATTTTCAAATTTCCATTTCTAATTTGCATTTTCTGTGGGAAATTATCAATCAGGGCCCGATTGCTCAAAACCTCTGTTAGCTTAACAGACTGTTACATCCTTAGCAATGCTAAGGATTTAACAGTCTGTTAAGTTAACAGAAGCTTTGAGCAACCGGGCCCTGAAGTGTTCAGTTCAAGACCGGCGAATTTGCTATGTTGGGCCCTATGATGCTCTAAACTACTATGATATATCTCACAAACGTCTGAAGGTATAAACCTGCAATTTAACGTGTATGAATATACACGATTGTATGTTCCAAAATTGATTGCAGGTACTAAATTCCAAAATACTTTTTTATCAATCCTTATTCAATTAACCTCGGAATATTAGGTTATTAGATCATGTTTTTTTCTTTTATCGCCCAAAGATTAATAACAAAGGTATTGAGTTGAAACGTTCAAATGTCTGAGACAATTGCATACGTGATATTGTAAGAAATTATACTAATTATTTTGCACAGTTTCTGATAAATGACAATTTGAAACTGGAATCATATTTTATATTCACGAGAGGTACATGTATACCACAGCGCATCTGGAAAATAATATAAATACTGAAAAACAATCAACGGGGAAATAGTTACTGTCGCAACACGGCACTGAAGTTATATCTAATGTAAGTATAAACATCACGCAATCGTAATACCAACTGTATGTGTCAATCAAATGACGTTTGTTGTGAAAATAATATTTGGGCGGCGACCCTTATGATATCAGCAGGAGGTAACGATTTCTATTTCTTTCAGCAGATGATGAGAGCATATTTTAGGTTCCTGGTACGGCTGCTGATCACAGTGGCAACAATTCGACACGTCTTTGCTGCCCAAGTTACAACAACTGACGGTCTGTATACCGCCGCATTCGCGAACTATTCTTCGAAGTCGTTCCCAGTAATTCATCACACAGATGCGACAGATATCATGCTATCAATCGGTATTGTCAGCCTGAACCAGTTTGATGAACTATCCGGGGAGATATCTGTCTCATTGATATTCAAATTCATTTGGGTGGAGCAGCGTATTTCCTGGAAGCCATCTGACCATAATGGCCAGGAAACCTTACTTGTCGCTCCAGAGGATATATGGCGCCCGCAGATATTTATTATTGAGGCATCAGATTATATTGAAGCCATTGGAAATATGTCATTGCTCGTCAGACTGTTTTACAACGGCATTGTCGCATGGGTTCCAGGGAAAGTAGTCCGTGCCACGTGCTCTGTTGATGTCACTCATTTCCCATTTGACACACAGACCTGCGTGATCCGATTGATACCGTGGGGACTAACCGAGGGTGAGGTGCGTATTTTCCCCTTAGCTTATGCATTAAATGAATCGTATTATCAGCAAAATAGCGCATGGGATCTTCAGGAGACCAAAATATCAAACTATTCACTTGGAGGATCTTCGTGCATGCAGTTGGATATTGTACTGAAGCGTGGAAGCAAATTCTACATCGTTTATATACTTGCGCCATTGACGTTTCTAAGCTTTCTGAACAATTTAGTGTTTTTTATTCCTGCTACGTCTGGCGAAAGAACATCAGTAGCGATTACGACGTTTTTATCATTTGCCGTGTACATGGGTATCGTCAATGATAACGTTCCAGCCAGTTCAAACCCGATGTCATACCTGTATTACTACCTACTGTTCCTGATGGTGTACAGCTCCACCATCATGTTCCTCTGCATCATATCACTACGCATATACAAGAAAGATGGCGAAATCCCGTGGCTTGTCAAACGCCTAGTAAAATTATGGCGGGCAATATTTTCTTGCAAGTGTTTCGCAAATAAGGTGAAAATGATTAAATCGAAGATTCGACAAAAGAATCGCAAGTATGGTAATAAAAATAGCCAAACTACTGTGGTTGACTTCTCTTTGGATAAGACTGATGAAAATGTAAATAATGACACATCCGAAACCGATGGCAATGTTATGAACCTCAATGCTAGTGAAAGTAAAGAAATTACATGGAGGACTGTAGGAAAGACATTCGACAGGTGCGCAGCTGTCACGTTAACGTTGGCCTATTTTGGTATGACATTATATACGTATGCGAACACATATACCAACAGCAGTCTACTCATGTAAGCATCTGGAAATGTAAACAATATTACTCAAATTTACGGAGCCTTATAAGGGACATGAGAAGAGAAAAAAATGATATGACAAATTCGATTATTTCGTTAGAACGCATTCCAATTCGTTCTAACGCATTCCATTATTGCGTTCTAACGCATTCAAATTCGTTCTAACGATTTCAATTATTTCGTTCTAACGAATTCGAAATCGTTCTAAAGCATTCAATTATTGCGTGCTAACGCATTCAAATTCGTTCTAACGATTTCAATTATTTCGTTCTAACGAATTCGAATTCGTTCTAACGCATTGCAATTCGTTCTAACGCATTTCAATTCGTTCTAACGCATTCAAAGTCGTTCTAACGATTTCAGTTATTTCGTTCTAACGAATTCGAATTCGTTCTAACGCATTGCAATTCGTTCTAACGCAATAAATTATTGCGTTCTAACGAATTCGAATTCGTTAGAACGAATTGCAATTCGTTATAAAGCAATAAATTATTGCGTTCTAACGCATTCCAATTCGTTCTAACGATTTAAATTATTTCGTTCTAACAAGTTCGAATTCGTTAGAACGAATTGCAATTCGTTCAAACGCAATAAATTACTGCGTTCTAACGCATTCAAATTCGTTCTAACGATTTCAATTATTTCGTTCTAACGAATTCGAATTCGTTCTAACGCATTGCAATTCGTTCTAACGCATTTCAATTCGTTCTAACGCATTCAAAGTCGTTCTAACGATTTCAGTTATTTCGTTCTAACGAATTCGAATTCGTTCTAACGCATTGCAATTCGTTCTAACGCAATAAATTATTGCGTTCTAACGAATTCGAATTCGTTAGAACGAATTGCAATTCGTTCTAACGTTCTAACGCATTCAAATTCGTTCTAACGATTTTAATTATTTCGTTCTAACGAATTCGAACTCGTTAGAACGAAATAATTGAAATTGTTAAAACGAATTTGAATGCGTTAGAACGCAATAATTGAATGCGTTAGAACGAATTGAAATACGTTAGAACGAATTGCAATGCGTTAGAACGAATTCGAATTCGTTAGAACGAAATAATTGAAATCGTTAGAACGAATTTGAATGCGCTAGAACGCAATAATTGAATGCGTTAGAACGATTTCGAATTCGTTAGAACGAAATAAATTTAGAATGCGTTAGAACGCAATAATGGAATGCGTTAGAACGAATTGGAATGCGTTAGAACGAATTCGAACTCGTTAGAACGAAATAATTGAATGCGTTAGAACGAATTGGAATGCGTTAGAACGAATTGGAATGCGTTAGAACGAAATAATTGAATGCGTTAGAACGAATTGGAATGTGTTAGAACGAATTGCAATGCGTTAGAACGAATTCGAATTCGTTAGAACGAAATAATTGAATGCGTTAGAACGAATTGGAATGCGTTAGAACGAATTGGAATGCGTCAGAACGAATTGGAATGCGTTAGAACGAAATAATTGAATGCGTTAGAACGAATTGGAATGCGTTAGAACGAATTGGAATGCGTTCTAACGAAATAATCGAATTTGTCAGAACATGTTTTTCTCTTCTCATATCCCATATCAGGCTCCGTATAAATTTGATTTTTGATGCATGATTATTTTATATTTTCGTATGAATGATACATCAGTGCTTGTGGACATCAAATAGTGTACATATGCGTTTACTAGCTATGTAGATAGAGACTAGTAGGCTTGTGCCGTGAATGGGAAAAATATCTGGCAAGGCTCAGGAAACGGGATGGACGAGGCTCTGCCGAGCACATCCCGTTTCCGTGCCGCGCCATATATGTTTTCCCATTCACGGCACTAACCTACTATTCTATTTATCCCGTCAACACCTACAAATGGCTGTAAAATGCAAAAATTGTATTGACTGGATATCAAAAATGTTTCACGGCACCGTGTTTCACGGCACATACGCACTGTGTTGACGCGATAACTAGAGATAGTAATACATGATGATGAACATGAAAACGTTATTCATCTATCACTTAAATAGAAACAAATGGCTATGTAATATATTTCTATTAAATCAGTGGAATGACGTATTGCCTCAATCGAGGCGATTGAGGCAATATATCATTTCACTGAATTAAAAAGAAATATGTAGCCATTTGTGCTTACTGGCGCTTGAGACAATATGTAATGGCACTATATGTAGCCGTATTATTAGGAGAATTAGACATAATATGGATTATGGGTGTTGGATATATTACTTAACAATACGGTTGTCCACATGTACGATTTATAATCCGCTCGCTAAAGCTCGTGACTTAAGTCCACGTTCATGCGGGCGAATCATGCAAATATTACTTGCAATTACTGGCGTTTAGAGCAATACTAGCACAGCATTCGAATGATTTTAAATGAAATGGGTTACATGCATGTAGATAGTTGTTCTGTTATTGAGACAATATGTAAATTTAAAGATTTTAAAGGAAATGCTAGCTAGTCATTTGTTCTTATTGGGACCAGCAATACTCCCTAAGACTACCACAGGGCATGTCCCACTTGGTATCGTAGCCTGTCGCATCGGCTGCCTCAATGTACGGGCCTGACGAAAGCATACAAGTATCAGGCATAAGCAATAGCTTACAAGGTGCATAATCACGTGGTTACAACAACAACAACGTCGCCCACTCCAACGTAAGTATTATTTGATATTTTGCTTAATATGCAACGGATTTGTATGAAATATGGCACAGCAAACGCGTATTCATGAGCTGCATTTGGTGGTCCAGGGTGTTCGGCACAGATTTATGTCATTTTTTCGAAGTCTATTCTTCGCAAAAACGACAGAAGTTTGGACGACAATACAGAGACCACCAAATGCAGCTTAACAAGACGCGTTTGATGCGCCATTTTTCATCAAAATCCGTTACGTAATAAGGACAATATACTTACTTTGAATCAGACGGATTCTGAAAGTTTCAGTACTTGTTGTTGTTGTTGTTGTTGTTGTTAGTACCAGGTGATCATACACCATGGTTTATGGTGACACGCCATTACAATTGAAAGAAAAATCCCTTTGCGACTGGTACAATCAGCATGCGCACCTATGTAGTAGTATCACGGTGTACGTACGGTAATCCAGTTCGTAATTCCGTCAGCCACTGGAGCAATAATAACACTTTCGCAGAAATAGAGAATAGTAGGTTAGTGCCGTGCATGGGAAAAAATATCCGGCAAGGCTCAAGAATTTCTTTATTTCTCATCAGAAGTATATGTTGTGACCACTCATTTGAACCGTCTCGCCGAGACGGTTCAAATGAGTGGTCACAACATATACTTTGGTTCAGAAATAAGGAAAATAGATAGAGAATAGTAGGTTAGTGCCGTGAATGGGAAAATATATCTGGCAAGGCTCAGGAAACGGGATGGGCGAGGCTCTGCCGAGCACATCCCGTTTCCGTGCCGCGCCAGATATTTTTTCACATTCACGGCACTAACCTACTATTCTATTTATCCCGTCAACACCTACAAATGGCTGTAAAATGCAAAAATTGTATTGACTGGATATCAAAAATGTTTCACGGCACCGTGTTTCACGGCACATACGCACTGTGTTGACGGGATAATATACAATATAGGACTTGGTTTTGTAATTGTCTCCCATGTCGCATCCCAGTTGTTCGATGATATTCATTTCGAATACAATGCAATAGGTTCAGTAAAGGACGTCGAAAGCTGACAATAAATTCCGCACGAGCTCTGAATTTATTGTAAACTTTAGACATAAATTACGGCAAAATGCATTGATAGAATAGGGGAGGTAATTATGTAGCAGGTTTCATATTTTTCGAATATACAGTACATGAAAGTGCGGTTTAATGTATGGGCAATGTGTGAAGCTGTGTTGTGTGAAACTCACAGAAGACACATGAGATAAGCGATGTGATTTTCTATGATGTACGATTTTTTTAAATAAAATATTTACTGAAACCCTGAACTTTTGTTAGTAAATGACGTCGATGTTGGCGAAATGTTGACAGCAAATGCGGAAAATGATTCCGCGTACTTCTATTCCGCATAGGCCCTGAACATTTCATCAACTTTGAACGGCTTTTATAGGCCGTCAGCCAGAAGAGGACCCCCCCCCCCCCCACCACCACCACACTACCCTGTGGGTTTTTTTGCAGACATATATGACCTAAAACCACATCCAATTACGAGTGTTATGCTGTTATTACGGAAACTATTGTAAATGGTGTAAATATTTTTCATGAGATATCGCATATCTTGTAGGTACAAAATCACACTGCTTGTCTCATACAGAACAAGATTCCCAACACATTGTCAAGCAGACACATGGACCCATGTGAACAAATAGCTAATGTAATACCCCAGCGTGATGATATGTGCATTTCATGACCAGCGCCGTACGGAAAGCAACAGTAAATACATGTAATATACAAAAATGTGGCTGTGATTGGAGAAATAGTATTTATGGGATTTGTGACCAGTGTAACTCATCAAATAGCATACTCATATGGCAAACAGTGCATATCCTGATCGGATTGTGCAGCTGCACAGGCTGATCTGGATTTACACTATCGCAAATCCCACAAGTTCCATATCTCCAGTCACAGTCAGCAATATGACAAATTCAACGGCAACCCCACAAAAGACAATTACCAAAGAAGCACACAGAAAACAAACAATAATTAAAAAGGAGATAACCAAACACACCAAAGTACAGTATTAGCAGACATTGCAGTACTGCATGAATGTCGCCTTGGAACAGCCAGGGAATAAATCAGTACGTTTGGACAGTTTATTATAGGGTTAATTGTATATCAGAAAATGATAGGTCGGAAAATCTGTTTAATTAAACATGTTTTCCGACCTATCATTTTCTGATATACGCCGCAAAAGTCAAAATTACAATGCGGTTATCCTATTTCTAATGCACTCCTTTACTACTGGCGTAGGAATACATATTGAAATAATTTGCGACCGTTCATCAACAATGATATACCTGTAATGTATCAGCCAATGTTTCAGTAAAATCTGTTATATCGGGTGAAAGACTGCAACTATCTAGACATGTGACATGTGGCACACGAATGCTCCCACGGGCAGCCAAAGAAAACGAGGGCACATTTGAAAGCACAAAAGTGTCGTGGATTTGTCACAGAATGATAGAGGATCATCAGAGGCATGCATGTGTGAACTATGAAGCAGGCACGTGGAAAGAAACATACGTTAGAACTAAATTACCAGAGCGTTAAGGTTTTGAACTCACTAAGTATGTGACCTTTGGCTTAACTGGGAGCCAAAAATCGTAGATAGCGTAGCAAGATAGTGGACCATGAGAAGAATGCATGTGTGGCATATGAAGCAATTACTTGAAAGGAAACAGAACTTTACCAGCGTTAAGTTTGTGACGGATGGGACTGGACGGTCGGGACGTACGGGAAGTACGGACGCCGGTAACACTATATATGTGGCTGCGACTGGATAAATGGGGATTATTGGTTTTGCGACCGGTGTAGATCCAGATCAGCCTGTGCTATGTAATCAGGATCAACACCAATCACAAATCCCATAAGCCACATGTCTTAAGTCATAGCCACATATATGCCCCATGCATCACCATTCGGTGGCGTGTTATAAATCACAGATGGAAGACTCGGACCTGTGACACCAAAAAAATGCTCATTACAAAAATAAAACCATTACCCCACCCACTTTGTATCATACTGTACTATCCTCTATAACAGAAGACACTAAATAAATGCCCATTACAAAAACCCTTTACCCCACCCACTTGGTATCATACAGTACTATATTCTCATATCAGACTGCACTAATACGCCGACTGATCTGGGATTTCACTGGTAACATACAATCATACAGTCATTGATAACCTGGAGGAAACACATAACGTATACATAAACCCAAATAATACCGTAGTAGTAAGGCTGCTTATAAGAACATTCTCATAAACATGCAGCATAGCATACATTGTAGATACAAAACCTGCATGGATGGTGTGAATAACACTTCAGTAACAATAACGTGTTCAATATTTTATTGTGTTTTATTATCATGAACATTTAGAACGACATCCTTGATTGATTAACAGTTTTGAATAATATACTGATGTATGCTGACAAGAATGTGCGGATGCACATGCTGATCTGGATTCACATCGGTTAAAAAACATAAACCTAATTTCTCCAGTCAACGCCACATAATAGTTATGTGTAACTTTATACAATTAAGTTTGTGTATAGTGTAGTTGACATTCGTTTCCCGATCATTGGTAGTCTGAGAGCTCCACTTGCACGTCCACAGCTGAGCACATGTTTTGCATTATTTGTGTCCTAAATGTATTTACATTCGCTTAAGCTGCATTTGTTTTTTTCTTATTACTCAACGTCAGTAACATGCTGTATAATGTCTCCCGGTCCGTTCTTCAAGTGATGCTATTTCTGTATCCTTGGTGGTCAGTGAGCATCACTGTCATTTCTACATTTGTGTTCTGTTTGAATATTTTGATATACCATACACTATTGTCCGCTATATTCGAACCAGTCGTACATGTGCTGTCCTCATATAGCTGGGATCAAGTGAACATTATTCTCAGACCATGAAATGTGCATTGTCCACCCGTTATAAATAGTTTGTGTCGTAAATATGGACGATGTATCTGACACAAACACTCTTATACAATACAACTTTTTTTCAGCCGTATTTTATTGACTCTGCCTTTTGCAATGGTATTACATTTGTTCTACGTCCACTTATAGTACAAATTGAGAACACTATACCCAAAAGAGACGCATGAACCCATATAAAGAAGAAACACACGTTATACATAAACACGCACAGCGGTGGTCAAGTAGCTTTCAACGGGGCACAAACTTGCACTCCACGACCAGCGGTGCGCGGCCCCAAAAGTAAAGCAACAGTGCGTGAAATACATACAAATAAAACAAATGCAACGAAAAAAAACCAAAATCCCCACAACAAATATTATCCAATGAATTACCAAGAAAATAATAGTCCCAATAGGAAAACAAAATCACATCACAGTGAAGCACAGTACACGAGGACATGACAGCCAGGGTACCACCTTGGAACGGTTAGTGAAAAAAACAGCACATTGGGACAGTTGAACCTGGTTAGAAATGTTCATCTTAATGCCATACATAACACTGTGTACAGAAATGTGTGAACATCATAATTACAATATATATTGTAGAGAAAATAACAGAAACGACCAGCAGTATAATTTAAATTATTTATTTCAACATACGATGGCTGTGATCAAACAAATCCTGATATTGATGCTGATTTTGATGGCACAGTTCCGGCGGGTCGAGTTTGCACAAGTCTCCGATACTGATGAGTTGTATCGATCTATATTCACCAACTACAATCCGAAACTATTGCCGGTGTTAAGTCACAGAAATACGACCGATATATACGTATCCATCAGTATTGTCAGTCTGAACCAGTTTAATGAAATATCTGGAGAAATATCAATTTCTTTAATATTCATAATGTCTTGGATGGAACAGCGTATTAATTGGTTACCGTCGGAGCATGATGGGCAAGTGAATCTAATTCTTCCTCCTGAGGATGTATGGCGCCCTCAGCTATTTATTATCGAGGCGTCAGACCGGATTGAAGCAATTGGTAATATGTCATTGCTTGTGAGATTGTACTGTACCGGTGTTGTTTCATGGTTTCCGGGAAAAGTAGTCCGTAGCACGTGCTCGGTTGATGTCACACACTTCCCGTTTGACACGCAGACATGTGTACTCAGCTTGTTACATTGGGGCGTACAGACAACGGAACTGCGTATGCTCCCAACATCAGACGTGCTCAACCTTACATACTATCACGAAAACAGCGAATGGAATGTTATGGAGAGCAGGATATTTAACTATTCCCTGGGTGATAGTTCGTGCATACAGTTAGACCTTGTTTTAAAGCGGAGGAGCAGGTTTTATATTGTGTACATAATTGTGCCATTGGTGTTTTTTAGCATTCTAAATAATTTAGTATTTAATGCTGCTGATTCTGGGGAAAGGGACGTCAGTGGCCATTACGGCGTTTTTGTCGTTCGTCGTGTATATGGGGATCGTCAATGACAACGTTCCAGCCAGCTCCAACCCGATGTCGTACTTGTATTACTACTTACTCTTTCTGATGGTCTACAGCGCCGTAACTATGTTTCTGTGCATTCTCTCACTGCGTATATACGAGAAAAACGGCGAAATCCCATGGCTAGTGAAGCGCATAGTGACAGGTCTCCAGAATATAAGTTGTTGCCGTTCGTCTTTCGCCAGTCAGGTGAACAATTTCAGGTACAAAATACCGACCAAAGGATCTGAATACTTTCCATAAACCCGAGAACAACAGTGTTTTCGCCATGGAATCAAGTGACATAAATGTGAACAAAGTCGCGTTTGAAAACGATAACAACTTGACAATTACTAATGACAAAAGCAAGGAAATTACATGGCAGACTGTTGGAAAAACATTCGACAAGTGTATGGCCGCTTTCTTAATGGTTGCCTACGTATGCATGACAGCATATACGTATGTGCACACATATGGAAATAACAAAATAATCTAGTAGTAAAATAACTGGGAAAATCTAACTCGATGAGCTAGAATGTTTACTTCCACCACAGCTATAAATATATCCATATCAAGTGTTCTGTCTAGCTATTGTATGATTAGTAGTTGGACAAATAGACATAAATATATCCCGGTACTCATTCAATTTATTGGCATTGGGTGTTCGGTCTCCGTTTACATAATAAACCTCAAACCCACTGTTCCAACGTTTCGTTGGAATAGTGGGTTTATGGTTTATTACGTAGACTGCAAGATATGATATTACTGCAGAAAGTTTGAAAGGCAATGCTATCAAGCATTAAAATACCATACAACAGCCACGGTATGCTGGCCGCTGTAATTGCATTCCCCAACGGGGCATTAGAATAAGAAGAAAAAGAGAAAGAAAAGCACAAATAAATTACTCTGTAAAACAGAGAAGTTCAACGGTAGAGGCTAATGAACCAGCGAAATTAAAAGTCATACAGATCTCATAATAATCACCGAGCATGTCATCAAAATAAAGAGATAATGATACTATGATAGCAATATACAACGTGGTGATTAAGGATCTTTCACCACCGTGCGCACATACATTCCAAAACCCAGGAGAATGGTCTCAAAGGAAACCCGACAGTGCGTACGTTATATACAAAATAAAACGAGACTTCGTGTCGCTAAAGTCTCGCAAAAAACTATCCCCACAGGAACAACTGAGAAAACAATATTACCAGCAGCAAGGTACCAGCAAAGTAGGACAAGAAGGTGAAGTAATATGCGGTTGTGACTGGAGAATTGTGGCTTATTGGTTTTGCGACCAGTGCAGATTTAGATCAACCTATGCATCTGCAGAGTCTGAACAGGAGCTGCTCTATTCACAATTTCATCAATGAAACACCCGTCATGCTTGTAACATATATATCGTTAGCAGGCTACATGCGTGTGTTATTGAATCAGGAGATACACTAGTCACATATTCAATTTCATCAGTCACAGCCGCATATCATACCGAGAATTTGATCGTTGAATCTCAGAACATAACTCTACCCATTCCAGTGTAGATGGTTAATGAAAATAGAAACAATACACAAAGGAGAAAGTGTAACAATTTAAGACCGTATCAAAGGAGCAAGCGTTTAGTGGTAATCGGAGTTTTTTGACAGGCACTTATGAAGGACCTTTGTCGGTTGTGAGCTTTATTGTCGTATTGTATATGCTGTTGATTTCTTGTGAAGTGTACGTTAAGCGTGTATTACTATTTAACCTGCGACCTCTTTAAGATTATTCGACAGCTGGTATATCATGAATATACAAGAACATGTTCATATCACCTGTATGTTATGCTCGCGCATGAAGCCTTTAAAATGCAACATTTGACCACTTTGTCAACGAACCATCATGCAAACTGCTTTCTTTATAAGCAGGTTATGTGGAAACTGGGTGACACGTGTATAAATGATGTAGCATACATTATTACTTTTATATTGAGCCTAAATATAAAACAGCCGCAACTAAATATAGCGAGAAAAAATGATGTTTCAATATAAATAACCAACATAAAGTTCCCAGTAAATGAATAAAAATGAACACATTACACAAGACAGCTAAAATGACGACGAACGTACCGTCAACACAGTGCGTATGTGCCGTGAAACACGGTGCCGTGAAACATTTTTGATATCCAGTCAATACTATTTTTTGCATTTTACAGCCATTTGTAAGTGTTGACGGGATAAATAGAATTTTCCTGTCAACACAGTGCGTATGTGCCGTGAAACACAATGCCGTGAAACATTTTTGATATCCAGTCAATACTATTTTTGCATTTTAACGCCATTTGTAGGTGTTGACGGGATAAATAGAATAGTAGGTTAGTGCCGTCAATGGAAAAAAATATCTGGCGCGGCACGGAAACGGGATGTGCTCGGCAGAGCCTCGCCCATCCCGTTTCATGAGCCTTGCCAGATATTTTTTCCCATTCATGGCACTAACCTACCATTCTCTATGTAACGGCCATGAGCAAAATAAACGCACTGATTAAAGATGTTTTACATGGCACCGTTAAGATACCATTACAACAACAACAAATCCGTGGTGATAAGTGCCGAACACGAATACTAAATAAGTATACATGGAAAATGTGGTTTTATTGAACGTGTTCGTTATATATTTGTGTCAAAACTGTTCCCTCATTATTTTCACAGATTAGTTATATGCTGGCAACAACTTGAGCGAATCACAATACATAAATGTATCGGGTGGATAAAAAATGACACCAACTTTCAAATTCCCATATCTAGCATACTATATATAAGTATCTCAATTGTACAGTCGAACCTGTGAATAAAGGCCAGCCATGGGAAGTGAAAAATCTGGCCTTTGTTCACATGTGGTCTTTATTCGCAGGGTCATTTATATAGTAATTGTAACATTGGGACAACAGAATTGTGGCCTTTACAGCCAGGTGATTGCTATTCGGAGGTGGTCTTTAGCACAGGTTCGACTGTATTTCTTATAGTATCAATTCATGCAATTATCTCTGGAATCTATAAGTTTCAACTCTATGCTTGGAATAATACATTTGTGGTGCTGGAATAAAACATAAAGATCCAGAAATACAAAAGCCGGAATTCATCGAACACCAAAGAAATGGAAAATTCAACAAAAGTAAACTGTACTGTCAACCATTTAACCCTTTCCCTGTTTTGCGATAGTTCGACTCATCCAAATCGAAAATATCTGAATAAAAGAATCAAATGCTGGGTCAAATGATGGTTAAATTATCTGATAGAGTAGAAAACATTGTGGGGAAAAGGAGAAATTGCTTGTTACAAGCAATTTCTCCTTTTCCCACAATTTTTTCAAAAGACATCTTCTGCAGAGGCGTGAAAAGTCGTCTCTATCAGGGAAAGGGTTTAGCATCAGACAATTTTTGAGCTACGGATGTGCTAAATATACTAAATCGCATATCTTACATTGATTGATATGCTTTATGTGATATATTTTCAAATTTCCATTTCTAATTTGCATTTTCTGTGGGAAATTATCAATCAGGGCCCGGTTGCTCAAAACCTCTGTTAGCTTAACAGACTGTTAAATCCTTAGCAAACAGAAGCTTTGAGCAACCGGGCCCTGAACTGTTCAGTTCAAGACCGGCGAATTTGCTATGTTGGGCCCTATGATGCTCTAAACTACTATGATATATCTCACAAACGTCTGAAGGTATAAACCTGCAATTTAACGTGTATGAATATACACGATTGTATGTTCCAAAATTGATTGTAGGTACTAAATTCCAAAACACTTTTTGACCAATCCTCATTCAATTAACCTCGGCATTTTAGGTTATTAGATCATGTTTTTTTCTTTTATCGCCCAAAGATTAATAACAAAGGTATTGAGTTGAAACGTTCAAATGTCTCAGACAATTGTATACGTGATATTGTGAGAAATTATACTAATTATTTTACACAGTTTCTGAGATATGACAATTTGAAAACTGGAATCATATTTTATATTCACGAGAGGTACATGTATACCACAGCGCATCTGGAAAATAATATAAATACTGAACACAAATCAACGGGGAAATAGTTACTGTCGCAACACCGCACTGAAGTTATATCTAATGTAAGTACATGTATAAACATCAAGCAATCGTAATACCAACTATATTTGTCAATCAAATGACGTTTGTTGTGAAAATAATATTTCGGCGGCGACCCTTATGGTATCAGCAGGAGGTAACGATTTCTATTTCTTTCAGCAGATGATGAGAGCATATTTTAGGTTCCTGGTACGGCTGCTGATCACAGTGGCAACAATTCGACACGACTTTGCTGCCCAGGTTACAACAACTGACGGTCTGTATACCGCCGCATTCGCGAACTATTCTCCGAAGTCGTTCCCAGTAATTCATCACACAGATGCGACAGATATCATGCTATCAATCAGTATTGTCAGCCTGAACCAGTTTGATGAACTATCCGGGGAGATATCTGTCTCATTAATATTCAACTTCATTTGGGTGGAGCAGCGTATTTCCTGGACGCCATCTGACCATGATGGCCAGGAAACCTTACTTGTCGCTCCAGAGGATATATGGCGCCCGCAGATATTTATTATTGAGGCATCAGATCGTATTGAAGCCATTGGAAATATGTCATTGCTCGTCAGACTGTATTACAACGGCATTGTCCGATGGGTTCCAGGGAAAGTAGTCCGTGCCACGTGCTCTGTTGATGTCACTCATTTCCCATTTGACACACAGACCTGCGTGATCCGATTGATACCGTGGGGACTAACCGAGGGTGAGGTGCGTATTTTCCCCTTAGCTTATGCATTAAATGAATCGTATTATCAGCAAAATAGCGCATGGGATCTTCAGGACAGCAAAATATCAAACTATTCACTTGGAGGATCTTCGTGCATGCAGTTGGATATTGTACTGAAGCGTGGAAGCAAATTCTACATCGTTTATATACTTGCGCCATTGACGTTTCTAAGCTTTCTGAACAATTTAGTGTTTTTTATGCCTGCTAAGTCTGGCGAAAGAACATCAGTAGCGATTACGACGTTTTTATCATTTGCCGTGTACATGGGTATCGTCAATGATAACGTTCCAGCCAGTTCCAACCCGATGTCGTACCTGTATTACTATTTACTGTTCCTGATGGTGTACAGCTCCACCATCATGTTCCACTGCATCATATCACTACGCATATACGAGAAAGATGGCGAAATCCCGTGGCTTGTGAAACGCCTAGTAAAATTATGGCGGGCAATATTTTCTTGCAAGTGTTTCGCAAATAAGGTGAAAATGATTAAATCGAAGATTCGACAAAAGAATCGCAAGTATGGTAATAAAAATAGCCAAACTACTGTGGTTGACTTCTCTTTGGATAAGACTGATGAAAATGTAAATAATGACACATCCGAAACCGATGGCAATGTTATGAACCTCAATGCTAGTAAAAGTAAAGAAATTACATGGAGGACTGTAGGAAATACATTCGACAGGTGCGCAGCTGTCATGTTAACGTTGGCCTATTTTGGTATGATATTATATACGTATGCGAACACATATACCAACAGCAGTCTACTCATGTAAGCATCTGGAAATGTAAACAATATTACTCAAATTACAGTGCTTGTGGACATCAAATAGTGTACATATGCGTTTACTAGCTACGTAGCTAGAGATAGTAATACTTACATGATGATGAACATGAAAACGTTATTCATCTATCACTTAAATAGAAACAAATGGCTATGCAATATATTTCTATTAAATCAGTGGAATGACGTATTGCGTCAATCGAGGCGATTGAGGCCATATATCATTTCACTGAATTTAAAAGAAATATGTAGCCATTTGTGCTTACTGGCGCTTGAGACAATATGTAATGGCACTGATTTTAAAGGTACATGCCCACGCAGTAGGTTATAATATAGTGATACACATACTTTTGTATATTCTGTACATATGACATTTTCTTGCAAAGTAAACATTCATTCACCGTTACACCACGTATTGATTGGCATTATTATACATTTTTTTATCAAACGAAAAATTTCACACTGATATCAGGGGCGATAACCGTGTTTCCTTAACATGTTAGCGGACATTACTATATATTCTCTGTATTTATGTTTTGATGTGCAATGATCATACGCGTACTGAGTGGGCATGTACCTTTAAGTGTGTAGCCGTATTATTAGGAGAATTAGACATAATATGGATATGGGTGTTGGATATATTACTTAACAATACGGTTGTCCACATGTACGATTTATAATCCGCTCGCTAAAGCTCGTGACTTAAGTCCATGTTCATGCGGGCGAATCGTGCAAATATTACTTGCAATTACTGGCGTTTAGAGCAATACTAGCATATCATTCGAATGATTTTAAATGAAATGGGTTACATGCATGTAGATAGTTGTTCTGTTATTGAGACAATATGTAAATATAAAGATTTTAAAGGAAATGCTAGCTATTCATTTGTTCTTATTGGGACCAGCAATACACCCTAAGACTACCACAGGGCATGCCCCACTTGGTATCGTAGCCTGTCGCATCGGCTGCCTCAATGTACGGGCCTGACGAAAGCATACAAGTATCAGGTATAAGCAATAGCTTACAAGGTGCATAATCACGTGGTTACAACAACAACAACAACGTCGCCCACTCCAAAGTAAGTATTATTTGATATTTTCCTTAATATGTAATGGATTTTTATGAAATATGGCACAGCAAACGCGTCTTCACGAGCTGCATTTGGTGGTCCAGGGTGTTCGGTACAGACTTATGTCGTTTTTTCGAAGTCGATTCTTCGCAAAAACGACAGAAGTTTGGGCGACAATACAGAGACCACCAAATGCAGCTTAACAAGACGCGTTTGATGCGCCATATTTCATCAAAATCCGTTACGTAATAAGGACAATATACGTACTGTGAATCAGATGTTTTCTGGAAGTTTCAGTACTTGTTGTTGTTTTTAGTACCACGTGATCATACACTTTGGTTTATGGTGACGCGCCATTACAATTGAAAGAAAAATCCCTTTGCGACTGGTACAATCAGCATGCGCACCTATGTAGTAGTATCACGGTGTACGTACGGTAATCCAGTTCGTAATTCCGTCAGCTACTGGAGCAGTAATAACACTTTCGCAGAATATACAATATAGGACTTGGTTTTGTAATTGTCTCCCATGTCGCATCCCAGTTTTTCGATGATATTCATTTCGAATACACTGCAATAGGTTCAGTAAAGGACGTCGAAAGCTGACAATAAATTCAGAGCTCGTGCGGAATTTTTGAAATCCAAGTGGTGTGAAACGCCATTTCCTGCATTCTCAGCAAAGTTCTCAGCAAAGTTCCCAGTACTCATGATTACACAAATATATTAGAATAAAAAATCCAAAATTTACAGAATTATTGGGGGGGCTAGGCCCCCCCCCCCCCCCCCCCAACAAAATTATTGGGGGGGGGGGCCTAGCCCCCCCCCCCCGCCCCCCCCTTCCGCCGCCGCCCCTGGGTTAATTGTATTGTATATCAGAACATGATAGGTCGGAAAATCTGTTTAATGGCGACGCGCTAGCGGAGCCATTAAACATGTTTTCTGACCTATCATTTTCTGATATTCGCCGCAAATTTAAAAATTACAATGCGGTTAACCTATTTCTAATGCACTCCTTTACTACTGGCGTAGGAATACATATTGAAATAATTTGCGACCGTTCATCAACAATGATATACCTGTAATGTATGTATCAGCCAATCAGATTGCGTGATATTTATAGAGTGCATTAGAATAAGCAATAACATACATGAATGCTTTTCGCTGTGAATGGTGATATTTGACATGAGCTAGTGAACTAATCAAGAGTGATTTACAAAGTAGCTAATATATAAATAGGAACTTGTACATGGGCGTAGCTAAATGATGTTTACATGTGTACGAGTGATTTTTAAACCGTACCACTATAGGGTTAACTGTATTGTAATTTTCAACTTTGCGGCGTATATCAGAAAATGATAGGTCGGAAAATCTGTTTAATGGCGACGCGCTAACGGAGCCATTAAACATGTTTTCTTACCTGTCATTTTCTGATATACGCCGCATATGTCAAAATTACAATGCGGTTATCCTATTTCTAATGCACTCCTTTACTACTGGCGTAGGAATACATATTGAAATAATTTGCGACCGTTCATCAACAATGATATACCTGTAATGTATCAGCCAATCAGATTGCGTGATATGTATAGAGTGCATTAGAAATTGCATTAACTACGTGTTCGGGAAGATGGCAATGCCCAGGAGACAGCCGATATTGCTGGATTAGCGTGCCATGTTTCAGTAAAATATGTTATATCGGGTGAAAGACTGCAACTATCTAGACATGTGGCCTGTTGGCACACGAATGCTCCCACTGGCAGCCAAAGAAAACGAGGGCACATTTGAAAGCACAAAAGTGTCGTGGATTTGTCACAGAATGATAGAGGATCATCAGAGGCATGCATGTGTGAACTATGAAGTAGGCATGTGAAAGGAAACATACCTTACAAATAAATTACCAGAGCGTTAAGGTTTTGAACTCACTAAGTATGTGACCTTTGGCTTAACTGGGAGCCAAAAATCGTAGATAGCATAGCAAGATAGTGGACCATGAGAAGAATGCATGTGTGGCATATGAAGCAATTACTTGAAAGGAAACAGAACTTTACCAGCGTTAAGTTTGTGACGGATGGGACTGGACGGTCGGGACGTACGGGAAGTACGGACGCCGGTAACACTATATATGTGGCTGCGACTGGATAAATGGGGATTATTGGTTTTGCGACCGGTGTGATCCAGATCAGCCTGTGCTATGTAATCAGGATCAACACCAGTCACAAATCCCATAAGCCACATGTCTTCAGTCACAGCCACATATATGCCTCATGCATCACCATTCGGTGGCGGTGGTATACATTACAGATGGAAGACTCGGACCTGTGACACCAAAAAAATGCTCATTACAAAAATAAAAACCATTACCCTACCCACTTTGTATCATACAGTACTATCTTCTATAATAGAAGACACTAAATAAATGCCCATTACAAAAATCCTTTACCCCACCCACTTGGTATCATACAGTACTATATTCTATTATAGAATAGAAGATAATACTGTATGAGACCAAGTGGATTTTACGTAATGGGCATTTTTCTGCTGTCACAGGTCCGAGTTTTCCACCTGTGGTATACATAACCGCTAAAAATGTCGTCAAGAAGTACGTTGCACGGCCTGATACCACGTAATCCCACCCATGTGTCCTATGTATCGGTGGGCTAGGCCATCTCGGTCCTAAAACGTCTTTAAAGCGTCATAACGGGAATGCACCTGAGCATAAGCGTACACTGTCTGTGCAATCTGGAAACTACGATGAAAAATAGCACTTACAAGCTGTTTAATTTGGAAATAAAACTGAGTTGGACTTATAAAAAATAAACATATTTTGAGAATGTATCGGGTATATAAACGTATTAAAGTCAACCAAAAATGAAGGGGTCGGGACAAGAAGGGGGTTTTCCACTGACAGACTCGAATATGGTTGTAAAAGCCTTCTGTTGGACTGTTAAAAAGTTCATTTATTACATAAAGTTGGTTTCACAGTGTAATGAAAAGCATAATACACTTGTGTAATACATATACGAATTAGGCCGCTGCAGAAAACATGATGTAAACCATGTTAGATGACCAGTACATCTGCAATGTATAATATGCTGCTTATATAATACATTTTATATAACATTTGAGTTGATTTAATATGATATTTATTAAATTCGTTGACTGAGTTCATACGTAACGAGGCATAGCCGGCATAGCCTCGTTACTTATGAAATCAGTAAACTAATTGTATACATATCATAATAAATCATCACTGATGCAATATCCTCTGATAAATTCTCAATTAAAATGTATCTTCCGATATTGTTTTCCACATGTTCTATGGCCTCAAATTGAGGTGTACACTCGATTGATTCCAGTCATTGGAGAATTGCAGTAATGACGCATCACTGGATTAATAGCTCAACGTGATGCGCGGATTCAAAACATGGTCATGTGGGGATTTCGCATTAATTACTGTTTACGTTTCGGTCTGAAGTTAAATTGAAACGGAGTGCAAAATTAATGACGTTTCAATACATCTGTTCGGTTTTATCGATAAATGTTTCCCATTAAATAATAGTCTGCATTCGCGATATGTTTTATATGGCATAACATTGGAAACATACGAAGCCCCGCAGGGGACGTAAAATTCATTTTTATTATTGTTAATTGATAATTCGAGGGAACAAATTGTTGAATTGAGGGAACGAATTGTTATTTCGTGGGAACGAGTTGTTGATTCGAGGGAACGAATTGTTAAATTGAGGGAACGAATTGTTATTTTGTGGGAACGAATTAATAAAATAAAATCCATGTCCCCTGCGGGGCTCCGTAGAAACATGACCAAATGTGAATGACATTCACAAAACGTTGCATAACCCTTTCAACACCACAGGCCTGAATAGTGGTATTGGCAAATAGTGTAGATCCAGATGAGCCGGCTCGTGACGAGCCGTCTCATCAGGATCTTCACTTTTTGCAAGTAATTTTCATATGCTTAAGAACAAAAGCACCCCCTTTTCATAAATGGACTAGTCTGAAAATCATTTTGTGACGATTGGATTGGTTGCAAAATTAACGTATCAAAATCCATTCCAGTTTCTTAGGGGTGAAAGGGTTAAAGAATATGTATCCAGCGTTATCACTGGTGTTTTTAGCGTCTCTTGGATGGACAGTTATTGTTTGTCTCAACCGTATACCTGTGATCTTATTTTTATGAGTTGCTTAGTCATTTATCTCAAGTGTTAATGTCTGTTCGTGATCGCACAACACACAACTAGGGCTCATAATGATCAAATGCCTGGTTGACAGTGAAACCTCTCCAAGCCGGACACCATGGGGACCTCACAGGCTGCCCGGTTTAGAGAGGTTTCACTGTACAACTGTACATGACACACCTGTCTAAACAATTTACAACATAATTCGAATGCGCCTGGTTGTATTTCCAATATTAATGGGGTACATGTATACTACTAATGTGAATATATGCGGGTGCATTTGAATGGTTGTGTACAGTATTTAGAAAGGTGTTGCATACGTATACAAGCGGTAATTGGCCTTCCAAGACATGCTAAAAGCACCTGTGACCGAAATACCTGCGCTTGATACTGACCAACGTATTGTTTACATGCACTAGATGTATGCCCTAATACAGACTGCGCACTAATATAACGCGAATTCTCTGTCTGTAACGCTGGGCGACTACGTAAGTCGCCTGGGCGACTACGTAAGTCGCACAGCGTTACAGACAGAGAATTCGGGTTAACTGCACACGTGCGCACAACGATGATATACTATATTGGTCACAGAGTCAGTAAGCCAGTTTTGTTTTGGCGGGTGAGAAGTGCTTTCTTTAGGTATGTATTCCCAAATAAAAACTGTGCCAGTTTGATATGCACGAGTTGAGAGTTAGGAATAAATGTAGAAACAACATTCACAATGGAGATCGATGAGCCCAGCTGATGGCTCAGTCACAAATACACCGGTCTATGTGAGGTGGGCTAATCGTACGACGTGCAAGCGTCCCCAAGGTGCATGATCACGTGGTTACAACAACAACAAAGTCGCCCACTCCAAAGTAAGTATTATTTGATATTTTCCTTAATATGCAACGGATTTTGATGAAATATGGCGCAGCAAACGCGTCTTAATGAGCTGCATTTGGTGGTCTAGGGAGTTTGGCACAGACTTATGTCGTTTTTGCGAAGAATCGATTTCCGTGTCGGAAATCGATTCTTCGCAAAAACGACAGAAGTTTGGGCGAAAATACAGAGACCACCAAATGAAGCTCATTAAGACGCGTTTGCTGCGCCATATTTCATCAAAATCCGTTACGTAATAAGGACACTATAAAATAATACGTACTTTGAATCGGTACTTGTTGTTGTTGTTAGTACCACGGGATCATACACCTTGGTCCCTGACATCGGGGAAGAATCGTACGGTTCTGGCAATAGCTGTGCCACTGTCACATAAGATATGCCCCATTATATCAGTCCATCTCACATATGAGGACGATCTGCAAAATCTGAAATCTTCGCTCGGCTATATAGAGAATAGTAGGTTAGTGCCGTGAATGGGAACAAATATCTGGCAAGGCTCAGGAAACGGGATGGGCGAGGCTCTGCCGAGCACATCCCGTTTCCGTGCCGCGCCAGATATTTTTCCCATTCACGGCACTAACCTACTATTCTATTTATCCCGTCAACACCTACAAATGGCTGTAAAATGTAAAAATATAACCCCAGCCACCGCACATATTCATACGCAGTGATTAGGTCGTATTGACAGGATATCAAAAACGTTTCACGGCACCGTGTTTCACGGCATATACGCACTGTGTTGACGGGATAAAACATGATTCTGTAATGAAGAAGCTGTGAAGACGGAGCTGTGACGGCATACCGATGCTCCCGCTCCCGCCCCTCAACACATGAGGCTGTGGCACCTACGGTGGAACCTATCACAAGCAAACAACCGCACGATGCAGTCTTAGCGGCTCTAAAACCACAGTCACAAATACATCGTATTTGGATAAGGCGCTCGTACGACGTGTTGTTTTGTAGATGTCGTACGGGAATCGGCGACATCCTACGAACATCGGTAATTTTGGGCATTGTAGGGGTCATCGGCAACTTTTAACGCGGAGTTATAATATTTGTGAAGACCGTACGATTTTGAAAATTGGGAACGCACACCGGGCGTATCGTATCGAGGCACCTTGCGGTTAGCTTGCATCTTCCCCGAAATGACCTTGCGGCATCGTGAGACACCGTACAGACATCGTGAGGTATTTGGGGATTTGTGAATTGTCTTTTTTGTTTACTACGGCGCCCGCACGGCTACCACACGGCGACCACACGGCTACAGCACGGCTTAATAGGACACATATACGGGAATCCTATGATTTTTCCCCGATATATCATGATATCCGTACGGTGTCTCACGATGCCGCAAGGTCATCTCAAGGCCGCCACAAGCTAACTGCAATGTGCATCTACGATATACCTGCGGTGAGTTCCCGATTTTCAAAATCGCACGGTCTTCAAAAACTTATAACTGCATTAAAAGTTGCCGATGACCCCTACGATGCCCAAAAACGATATATAACAAGTAACGAGTTTTGTATTGACCCAATACGTACTGAATGATAACATAATGTCGTATCAGCTACTGACCTGGTACGAATAGCCGGGTTACAACGAATTGAAAGAAAACTGACGTTTCATTTGTCGAAGGCATCGCATGACCTTACCGAATTGCGGCAGTGTAATTACTACGCAATGTAAACAAGTTCGTGTTCTTTACAACGAGAACTATTTTAAAGTTGATCATTGACTAGCATAAAACGTTACCTGATACATAAAATGCATCAGTGTTACCTCTGACGACGTGTTGCACCTTGACTGGGTCATGCGGGAGTTGGTTGTACATGGATGAAAATATTGATGATATTGATGATATCAAACAAGCATTTGAAGTGAATCCGACTTGCAGAGATATAAGAATCCTATAAAATGGCCGTATACTACTAATTAGAAACATAACAATTTCAAAAAATGTGTATGTGGTTATGTATTACGCATTAACATTCGTGATGATTTAATATCGTACTTATTGAACTCGTTAGCTTAGTATATGTTAAGCTAAGCAGAGCCTCGTTGCTCATGAAATCCGGAAACTCTTTTAATAATATGGTGTCATTAAATTCATTGACTAACTGATTGCGTAAGGAATTCAGCAGGGATTTGTTCTTTATAACACTCATTTCACAAATGCGACCATGGCTGGAAAAAGGGCCTTATGGTATTTCTGGTCAGTCTAGATTCTGATTTGCACATTCTTACAGTCTGATATTATAAGTTATTGTGATTCTACACAGTCAGTATGGTGTCATATTGTTCGTCTGAAACTATATTCATCATAGGCGCAGCCGAGGGGAAAAATAGCTTCAGACGGGCAATATGACACCATATTGATTTTGTAGAATCACAATAACGTATTTGTCATACCGCATATTCCTTATATTCCTCCAGAATTTAGTTTTATAAGTGTATTGGTACATATTTAACGTCATAGAAATATGGCGCCAAACGGCACAGCCTCATGACGTTACAAATATTAGCTGACGTCATCCCGACATAAACGAGTAGACATTCGTTAATAACTTGGCAATTCCTGGACAGATTTTCAAAATCTAACTCTTGCATTCTTCTTAGTTAGGTCATTCCCTATGACTATTTATAACATGGCTTGACAGCACTTTAGAATCATTTCCTTTGGAAGTGCTGTCAAACCATGTTGTAATGTGTCGGAGGTGATTTTGAAAAATGTTCGTTTTCGACTCAGCCTCGACCGCCGTCATTTTTTTATTCGAGCCAAATTGGCAGGCTTGACATGTAATATGGGCTCATATTATCCGTCAAGCTGACCAATCAAAACTCTAGAAATTTATCTGCGGTATGACAATCATAATTATATACATGTGATTTACTGACTGAATGGCAAACAGTGTATGGCCTGATCAGACTGCGCGGATGTGCAATCCGGTATAGGGCTACTACGGTCGCGAAACCCATAAGCCCTATTTCTCCAGTCACTGCCATAATTGGGACTGGAGAAATGATATTTATGGCATCTTCACCAGTAGTTTTGCCCTTGACTACTGTCTGTTTCACGAAAGCTGCCCAAATTTTACGGCTATATAAACAATTCAAAAACAAGATTTCTTTTGATAAAATTAAATTAAAGGAAAAATTAAGAATGAGCCTTCTTTTTATTTCGATAAATTTGGTCAAATATTGATTTTATTGCGAAAACAAAAGTTCCCCATGTTAAATCCCCATAGACATCTTCACGGAGTGAAGATGTCTATGGGGATTTAACATGGGGACATTTTTTTTAATTTTAGAAATACTGGACAGATTTTTAAAATTTAACTTTTGTTTTCTTAGTTAGATCATATCCAAGCTATCTAGCTAGGTTTCGGAGTCAATTTCCAAATTGTTTCGTTTTTTGACTAATCCCATACTCCTTTACCTCTTTTTCCCCCATGACATGGGCCATGTTAAATTCCCATATAGAGAAATCATTTTTTCGTAATAAAACCGATATTTGACCGAATTTCACGAAATAAAAAGAAGGCTCATTCTTAAATTTTCCTTTAATTTAATATTATCGAAAATAATATTGTTTTTGAATTGTCTATATAGCCGTAAAATTTGGGCAGCTTTCGTGAAACAGACAGTAGTCGGCACAGTCTCACACGGATCTACAATGTTCGCTAATAAGTCTGCGAAACACCAAATATATGCACCTAACAGTTTTGATCCTTACGGAATAAAGTGTGCTAGAAAATCGGAAGCCAGACTTATATCGTTGTACCCATTGCGAACAATTAATGATTAATTTAATAAATATTGGTGAAAGAGGTGCAATTAGTTTGAACGAAACATTCAAAATGCGAAGTTTTCATTGGTCGAGAAACTGAGGCAAACAATTAACTGTTTTGGGCATGCAGTAAAGAAAGACATTTATACCGCAACCATTGCTCTCCATGTAGCATAATAAAGGGGGTTGAATAAATGTTGTTTATATCTAATATACCTGAAGTAGCCTAATATACATAAACATAAACAAGCCGCGATTTTAGCCTTTATTTTTTTTTTCACCTTTCACCCTGAATCGCGGCCTCTGATTGGTCATTCTCAACAGCAAATTCAAGATGGCGGCCGATTTTAAAATCAAAATCGCAGTCGATTCAGCCGAATTTTGTCCATTTGTACAGTATATGCGATATAACCAAGGACACGGACATGTCCGTCATGATTTTAATGCTTATTATGACCACTGTGAAGTGAATATGTGAATATTGAAGCTCATCGTAAATAAATCGAAGATTGAATCGGACACAATGTGGAATCTACCTAGCGTGGACGCCGCCATTTTGCTTTGAATGACGTCGCTAGATTTGTGACGTATGGCAAGAGGGAATGACGTCAAAAACATGACGTCACGCACGTTCAACAATTAAGTTCAATATGCGGTATAAATTAAATATATGATTAGTGCCGTCGAATATAAATTGTTACATGGTTTCCGTTGTTTGCACATATACACATATGTGCAAACATATAAGGGGTGATGTTTGCATATGACTTTAGGCAATGCTCATTCCGGGGCCGCGCGTAGACCAAGTGCCTTCATGACGTCACTACTTCATGACGTTCATGACGCGGCCCCGGAATATGAATACCGAAAATTATCTACGTGAATGGGACGATTTGTAAAAGTACTGAAAATACTGAATATAATGCTCAAATTACATCAGTTTTTTGTTGGAAATGTAACAATAACGTTTGATCATGTCCAGCCGTGTGCAAACGTTTGCTGTGGCCCGAGGGAAAGCAAACGTTTGCACACGGCTGGACATGATCAAACCTTATAATATATTCGGTTTCGCCACGACAATTTTATTGGGGCTCGCTAAAGCTCGCCCCAATAAGCTGTTTAAGGCTCAACCGGATATATTTTATATTCGACGGCACTAACCATATATTTACTATATATTCGTCAAACATAGTATTTAATACGTAAATAAAGTGTATGACTAATATAAAATTATGACTGCATATGTTTTGTTTACTGAATGTCTAAAACAGTATATTTATACCACCATGTCACCAAGCCGAACACCTGTGACTGAGTCAGGAACTGAGAGTGGTAGGCCTACATAGGATCATGGAATGTTCTCTACGAGATATTAACGGCGAAATATATGAAACTCAACCTGGTATTATTTGAATAATACGCTTGGCAGCGAAAGGGTTAACCCTTTCGCTGCCAAGCGTATTATTCAAATTTGCCAACTGTCAGAACAGAACATAGTCTTTATTTGAACAATTTCTCAGACCAGCTAGCGGTATATGAGCAAGCTGTGATGAACATGCACAAGTACATGACTATTGTATAATAGGTAACATGGCAAAATTGAACAATACACATACGTGATATAAATAGTAATGAATATGTGGTATTTTGTAATACTATTGTGCGTTTTATGAATCCGTATATTCTGAAGGGAGCCACAGTCATGAATCCAGATCGCTCCGTGAAACGAGACACCAGAAAACTCGTATTGGTGTTTCTAGTATCGTGTTACAAGGTGTGTGGCTAAAACAATAAGAGGCATGAAAACCACAGTTATCCTCATTTACCATGCGCAACCCGACGGATATAAGTGTTTCTACGGGGCGCCATGCAGGACAGGTTAATTATGTGTACAAAACCAATTTTGTCCAGACAAAATTGAGTTTTGTAACACTCAAAATCACAAAATCCAATTACATGTATGTAAAATTCTGATAAACAAAAATATTTTTTGTTATAAAGGATTCCATTTTGTAAGACATAATTGAGTTTTGTGAACAAAATTCAGTTTTGTGGGACAGAATTCAGTTTTGTCCACAAAAGTCAGTTTTGTCCACAAAAATTAGTTTGCGTAACTGATAGTCTATGTCATCTCTTCGTTGATTGGTTGAGATCGGTCTTAGTCCATTTTACTAGATGGTGGAGTACACTTGCAGGTTTAAATATTTCAATGCGAAAATATAACCCAATATATCAATATTATACCACGTGTATACGTTTAAACAGTAAGAATACCTTGCAACACTAAGCTACAAAGCAGTAACAAGTGAGTTTCATCCAGCGTTCTCTGAAACTTACTTCTTCAGACGCCATTTTGGATCGCTGATCGGCGACCGTGACCAATTTCTCCAGTCCAGTTTCTGACCAATGGTAGTCCTTCTTACATGTGTGTGCCATATTTGGGCAACAGAATCGAAACGTATGCAAATACGTATACGAAACGTATGCAGAATTGAATTTTGTGACACATAATTGAATTTTGTGACACAGAATTAATTTTGTGACACATAATTGAATTTTGTGACACAGAATTGAGTTTTATGGCACAAAAGTGAATTTTGTGACACAGAATTGAGTTTTGTGGCACAAAAGTGAATTATGTTGACAAAATCAGTATATATTTAATTTTGTTTTGTTTTTGTCAAGTTTATAGGTACAAAAATGAATTTTGTTGACAAAATTGAGCCATGTCCCACTTGGCGCCCCGTAGTTTCCCTATCGGGTTATACAAGAACATTTATTAATAAGTTAATGTGTTATAGATCTACTTAGTTTGATGAATCGTGCATATATGTTGCATGGTATTATGAAGTTACACCGAGATACAATGTACCACACGCACATATAACTTGGCACGACCGACTGGGGTTGGCTTAGTCTGCGATCAGTGTAGCTCCAGACCAGCCTGCGCATCCGCGCAGTCTGATCAGGGCCTACACTGTCCGTGTGACGTTGATGTAACAGGCACGTTAAAACGAAAACGTTAGATCCGTACCAGTTTACATATGTCTAGCTGATAAGGAGCTATACTTACCAGAAACCCAATAAACCCCATTCTGTCGTGGTCGGTCACACACGTAGCTGTGACCAGAGAAATTGGGTCGATGACCTTTGCAACCGGTGTAGACCCATATCAGTTTCCGCAACAACGAAGTCTGATCAGGGACTGCAATGTTCGCAAATCAGTGGTACCGCATTGGAACGTCCAGTGAAGTACAGTACACGAAGACATGGCAGCAAGGGTGCCGCTTTGGAACGGCCAGTGAAGTACAGTACACGAAGACACGGCAGCAAGGGTGCCGCCTTGAAACGGCCAGTGAACAAAACAGTCCATTTGTGGGACTGAACCTGGTTAGCGCTGCGCAGCAAACTTCTCGCTTACCATTGCATCAAACGGACAGAAACATAAAAGGTAATGAAAATCGATTAACGTAATGGACGAAAAAGACAAAAATAAACGAAAAACAACGAAAAACGTCCACAGTATACATGAAATGAAAGATACTATTGTGGATATAAGAAAATAAGAGCAAATGACGATACAAAACCGAAGCCACGAAAGACAGGACGACATGTATGCATTGTAGTGCCAGTACATGTACTATACTACAGTGATTATACTAGGTTAGAACACACCACATATTGTTACTATATAATTTAACCGAATCACATGCAAAAAGGCCAGTATCTCCTACTTTCACTATTCGTATGTATGATGTGGGACCTACTTCTGCATGACATGCAACCTGTCCTCACTGGATATACATGAGAAAGAACAAAATCAAATTCCTCATTTCCCAAATATTGTTCACATTATTGGTCACTGCAACCGTATGTAAATCACGTGGCCAAAAGGTTCAATGTTTACTTTTAAATGCTACAAATATGCTGAAACCTGTAGCATATTTCACCAACATTGCAAAGTATACTTTTCTAGCAAAGTATATTTTGAGGGAGAAATTTTCAATTTTAGGATAAATTTATTAATTTTTATTATACTGAATTTATTACATTATCACAGCCATTTTGGCTGTGATAATGTAATAAATTCAGTATAATAATTCTGCATACTTTTAATCATCAAATATATGCAGTCGTTAGTTCTATATGAAATAATGCATTTCAGGAAAATTAATGATTTCTCCCTCAAAGTATACTTTGCTAGATAAGTATACTTTGCAATGTTGATGAAATCGGCTACTGGAGTTAAACAATGTTTCTCGAGTGGAATTGGGAAGTAATGGATCAATATTTGCAAGCAAACACGTCTCTGTGACCGTGGAAGGGAGACCATTGTATAATACATGCATGTCCTTTCATCTAAGTGAATCAAATATAGCGTTAGTAAAGGAATATAAATATGTGGGTATGCATCTAAAACATAGTGGGACTTTTCTCAGTGCTAAAAACTTATTGCAAATCAGGCCACAAAAGCAATTTATAGTTTGATTTCCGAAATTAGACAGCGGTCATTACCAGCCGACATGCAGATCGGTCTTTTCGAAAATACGTAAAACCTATTGTATTTGTGGGTCAGAAATATGGAGATTTGGCGACCTGGAAATGATAGAGAGGGTACAATTAAAATAATTTTCAACCACATGTTAAACCTTAAAAAGTCTAGCTTCATGATATATGGAGAATTAGATATATATCCGATCTAGTTAGATATTAAACACAACTATTGGACACAACTAATAGAAGCAGAAAGCAGAAAACTGTCATGTACATTATAATTATGCCATAGTGCAGCTACCAATCCCACTTAAATCGAGACATCAAACTTATATGTATTGACTGCGGCTTGTAAGGTTTATGGCACTCTCAATTCTGGAATAATAAAAGATGGCTTAAAATCGCTGTAAAGCAAAAACTTAAAGACATAACTATATCTAGTAGATTGGAGTGAAAGTATTTATAACGATCACACATATATGCTGTTTAAAGATAACATTAGAGAAATAAAGGAAACAGAATATAAAACACTATTGGCACTGAGGACTCGTAATTACAAGCTACGGTGGGGTCAGCGTGTAAGTGCACATACGGTGGGGTCAGCGTGTAAGTGCACACACGAACGAACACGACAGGTTGGTTCCAACCTGTCGTGTTCGTTCGTGTGTGCACTTACACGCTGACCCCACAGTACCCATAGAAACAGGATGTCGATGGAGCAAAACTGATAGACAATATACCGTATGCCACTCAGAGTTGGAGGATGAAAACCATTAACATTATATGTTGTAAAGCGTTTACACAAGCGAGAAAATCATTCTTAAAACATTATTATTATGAAAGACCAAGAACATTAAAGCTATATCAATTTAATAATGAAAACCGCTAAGATCTGAAAAATTTATCAATACATATAAAAAACATAATGCAATGATTCACAATTCAAATTAATTAGATTTATTTTCAGTTCTGAGTTATGTCTCTTACATCCTTTGGTGGGTCACGTAACGATAGGCCGATATGTGATTCCGCGACGCACTATAACAATACATATACATGTGCACCAATTATAAACTTAACCAAGTAACATTCATTGTTCAAATGAACATCGTGATGGAACTACAATATATACTCTCACACACTTTCAATTTTCGGGTTCCAGTGTGAGGGATTTGAATGTTTTAAGTACAACCAATTGACGCGAATTGTCTAAGGGAGACAATCTGTGGTCTACGTAAAGTCGTAAATAATCGAAATGGTTCCTAATGCAGACATCCCAAGCCTGCGCAACATTGTTGACTTGATTGTGCTACACCACTTCACGTATTCCCTCCCACTCACGCATATACATCTGCGTGTGCAGTGATGATTCAAATGTACTATTGCAATATTAATTGCGTATATAGTACATGTATATACTCTTATCAGAAACATATACAATGATGGCATCTCTAGTAATTGTGTGGAACCCTTATCTGTTCAATTTAAACAAAATTACGGCCATACATGTACACTCTGTGTTCGAAAACATTGTCGTTGTTGCTGCATGCATGTTTATGTGTCACTACATTGCACACAACTGTGCTTTGACAAAGTTGTAAACGCTGCTATCCATCGCTCTAAGAGAAATATCGGTATTATATGTGCATAGTTTACTGAGCCGGGCACCGTATGGGCGGAGTAACGATTGTGGTTGACATGCTCAGCACTAAACGTCTGTTCCGTATTAGGTCATTCGGGCACAGTTGTCCAAAGAGCATTGCTTTCTGGGACCGTCTCGGTCCCTAGGACCCCACGTGACTGGGGCTCTATAAATACTGCCCTCCGGCTCATGACCGTTGTCATGACACACACTTTAACGGCGACCATGGACTGAGCAGGTCGTGATTTTATCGGCCGGTAAGTATCTCAAGGTTACCGGCGGCGGCCATTTTAACTATTGGAAATTTTGCTCATATTTCATTGTGTTATTCTTATTCCCTGGATTGTAGCAGCCTGGATATGTGCTAAGTTAAGTGGGGGCTGGGTGGGCTCGGTGTGGGTGGTATTCTGTTGAGCACAAGCTATATTTATGAAGTCAGTCTCCTGCCGTTTTTTTTTCCCGAGATGGTAAGAACAAATCTTATTCTTCCGTCGTCTTCTTCTTCTTCTTCTTCTTCTCTTCGTCTTCTTCTTCTTCTTCTTCTTCTTCTTCCTTCTTCTTCTTCTTCTTCTTCTTCTTCTTCTTCTTCTTCTTCTTCTTTTCTTCTTCTTATTAGTATTGTTCTTCTGCGTTGAAGCATTGCTTGCTTCAGGTTCACATGGAGAAAAATATGTAGAACCGTTAGGAAAGAATGGTGGGGATGATCGCTTCAAACAGATCCGAGTTTGCCACTTGGGAGCCGATTTCTTTCCATCCGCAGTAACATTGGTGGGGTTAGAGAAATTGGTGTTAGAAAGTGGTTCAGACAGATACGAGTTTGTCATAAGTATTCGCCATCCGTAATCGCCACCATGTATTCTTATTATATTAGGTTGTGGCGTGGTAGCGGTGGGAAGTGGCATTTGACGGATTCTGATACAAAACCGGACACGGACCGCCAAGTGATACTGGTCCCGCGTATTATCACCGCATCAGGCGACTTCTGATAGGCTTTTAACATATTCGAACTGGAGTAAGCGCCGGTTCAATACAATATATCATCGCTAGGTTATACTCGTGCTCAACTGAATGCTTGCTCTCGCCTGCCTGCTTCTGGCCCGTACGTACTTATAATATAGGTGCTGCCGGGAGGTTGCAACTCGGTGAACGAGTACGTGTTTTTACCGACTATATGGCACCAAACGTGGGGTGGATTGGTTCTACCTCCTGGGATCCGTTTTGCTATGCATCACTGGTGCCAGGTTCTACCCAATTACCCCATCCCCTATTTTCTTGCGCCTCCCGTGCACCGGGACACTGGGCGGAATTACAGGACCGTATTGGACATAAGCATTTGGACATGAGCAGTGTCCCATTTCGGCACACATATATACACATACATGTCGGTCTTGCATTAACATAATTATATTAAATAAAACACTTCAAAATTCGACCTTTTATGGACTAATATGTCCGGGTATAGAATGTCTTCGAGCCAAAACCCACCCTGAACAAGAAAGAAAAACAAAATGATAATAGCGTGGCCGTGGAGTTGGCCGATTTAAAGCACCTATAACGCACAGCCATTAACTAAATAGTTAAATATTGTATGGTTACATTTCATATGATGTTGTAATTTCTGATTTGGGGACACTATCAACATGATGAGTCATTCATAATTAATATAGCATGCATGGTGTATGGCCACTCCACATGTTGCATAATTGCATGCACTGTATGTTCCAATATTTTGATACGTTTATTAATATTAAATAGTTTCGCATAATCAATAGAAATAAAAGATATTATCACCCACCAATCTAGTGTTTCAAACCATTCGTGCGACGCAGACCAGAATAAACGCAGAGAACAAGCTCAAATACGACCGGTTGTGGTTCTGTCTGTGAACACAGTAGACCCTGATTATCCTGTACATAAACTGTCCGTTTCTCTTGTGAGCTCGGTTCCGTCTGTTGTCTCAGAAACGTACCCAGTTACATTTGGTGTTGTACAAACACACACCCACACCTGCACCAAACCAATCCCGTTACACAATGCGGAAGCCTTCCGGTTACAATACCAACTATACGTACAATGTAACCACACTCACAATGATAATGTGTATAATATTAACTATGTATAGTGCATATCTTTCATGAAAAGTGTGCAATAAAATTGGCATATGCAGTGTGCACGTCTCATGAAACATATACACATACAATCATGTTTCATCGAGCACTAACTAGTGCCATTGTTGTTGTTGTTGTTGTATATATTCTGCAAATACTGGCACACCTCTTCTTCAGAGTGGAACTCGGTATTTGGTGAGATATTCCTTTCCCGAAATCAACAGTTTATGGTACAGTATTTACAATACCCACTCCATTAAAATGTTCGGTTCATCGGCTATTTACAGGTTAAGAGGAGGCTCGGACCTGGCGGGTGGCGACGTGGTATTTTGTTTGTTAGTTTTCTTTGTTTTCATTTTCTTCCGTGGTATAATGAATAGTCTTTTGTATCTCTCGGTATTAAGTTGGTGGCAAAATCGGCGAGTATGAAACTCGATGTCTTTCTGTTTCGTCTAGGATTGCCTGTATCAGTGAATAAGTATCAGTAGTGTCTATATGGGCTGCATGGCATGCTTCGATAATATTCGGTAGCAGCGACGATCTGGTGTCTTTTAGGGCATTACACGTCAACAGCAATAGGTATTCACAGCTCTCCGTACAGTACTTTTCCACTGAAGTTTCGTTGGTGGCGAATGTAAAAGATTGATTGGATCGTCTAAGTTATATTTTACAACAATTTTCTTAACTGCTATAAACCAGCTGTTGCTTTCCCAGTTTTTTAACCAATAGTTGTCGATTTGCGAGTCGCTTCTCTATCGAGTCATCCGGTAGCCTGCATATATTTCCATGTAGGGCAAGAGTTCTCTTATGTAACATACCTTCTATTGGAATTGTCCCAGATATAACGTACACTGCTGGATTTGCCACTGTTGTCGGCAAAGATAGAATCTGCTTCAGAAATTTCCTGTGTAATACTTCTAATTTGTCTAATAATTTTGCTTTGGGTAGAACAACTTCAAGACCGTATACTAATATTGGTAGTACATACGTTTGTAGGAGGTGTATTGATGTTTCTGCGTCCAGTCCGTTCTCGCCAAGGAGTCCTGGCGCCATGAGGCTGTATATCGTTCGTCTTGCTTTACTGATGTTATCTTCGACTGCAGTTTACTCAGTCACTGCCGAGCGGAGGATGCCCATGCATGTTTCCTCAGTCACTGCCGAGCGGAGGATGCCCATATGCATGGCTGATTCGACAACTGGCATATTGTCACTGTCCGTTGCCCATGAGCATTTATTGCTGTTCAGTTTGTTTTTCTTTAGATTTGATGTATTGTCAATTTTGAGTACTACACTTTTAGTTGGCTGCAGAAGGTACCTTTCCATTATAGTATAGTCCACTGCCGTATGTATTAGAGTTTGTAGCACTTCCGGGCTGTCACTAATACTTGTTATATTGTGTCATACTCGTGCTATATGTCATGTATTGTTACCCCATGTTCTCATAATGTTATGACCCGAGTGAATTAAAGGTTATTATTATTACCTGAAAACTTCCGGACTATTTTTTTTAGCGAATTATTTTTGGAAGATACTAAGTCCTAATTATGAGATACTACGTCGTAATTAAGAGACACTATATATAAGTCCTACTTATGAGACAACTAAGTCATCATTAGGAGATACTAACTGCTAATTAGGAGATACTAACTAATGATGAGATAGCTAAGTCTTGATTATGAGATAATAAGTCCTAATTAGGAGATACTAAGTCCTAATTATGAGAGAACTATGTCCAAACTAGAGAAAAGTGGATGGCGAGACATCGCAATATATACCCATACTCCAAAAGGGGGAGATAATCCATGACCCGGGGTCCAGCTCAATAATTGTGTGAGGTTATATGGCCTTTAAAGCTGAAGAAAGAAGCTTTACGCATCTGAACACCACACGAAATATACATACCACATATCAAGTCTCCATCTAGTACGGTTTCAAAGTGTTAAATTACGTCTTACAAGAAAATATGACGGACGAACGGACGGGCGGACGGACGGCCACCCGTGACGAAAACAATATATAGATATTATTTTCCTTTTTTTAAAGTGGATATAATTATGAGGTACTAACTATGACTTAGCTGTCTCATAATTAGGACTTAGTATCTCTTAATTACAACAACTGACACTTTGGTTTCTTTTTATTTGGTGTTATCATACCTGCTAACCGGCAGTGCGGATAATTTGCATTTGTGAAATTAATGTCCACACCGCCCGGTTTTCCACGAGGTTTTTTCAAGATGGCGGCTGATAGAGGCGAAAATGAACAGCGAAGGCAAAAAAAGTCGGATTCTGCTACAGACAACCAATTTAATTACGTTGAAGATGAAGAACCTGATTTTAGTGACGCAGAAGATTATGCTGACGATGTAACAGATGAAGGTGTCTTTCAGAATTACAAAATATTTTATTAAATCTGTGCACAATATGTTTCCAGTTTTCACTTGCCGCCACACACATTTATTTCGCTCCATAATGTTACCAAAGTAGCATAGTTATCACATTTTTATGTTATGGACTCCGTGTCTAAATCGTTTTTTAACAAATGTTTTATTTTCTGAATATCAAATCTTGTCCTGTATTCCAGAGTTGCCGAACATCTTGTTCTTGCCACAGGTGTTTCTAGCGTGTCTTGATGATGGTCAATTATTGTTTGTAGCCTCAATCAATTAGTTTTGGAACACCTAACTACCTGTGCTTCCTTCATTCAGTGGAACAGCAAATTTCATTAAAAATAAATCAATAAAGTAGGATATAAACTATTCAATTCAGATACAAACTATCTATTGCAGCTCTTCCAGCGGTCCTATAATTCCTATATTTTTCAGACTTTTTCAAAATGTCTATAATATCCTATATTTTGGGCAAAATTCCTATAATTCCTATATATTTTTTTGGTAAGCAAAAGGGTGCTTTTTCTTTGGTTAAAATATAACTTTTTTTTGTTAAATTTGTTGCACTAAATTCATCATGCAATTTAAAGGACATCCATAAGTATTTATTAATGTGATGTTGACATCATTTCAACAAAATTAATTTATGTAGTACCATGATGTGTGCCAATTCATTCTTAATTGTTTTTCAAAAATCCCTTTTTTAATGTAATAAGTTAAGGTAAATGACTTATTTGCACAAATAAATGATTTGTGGTGGAACGCGGCTGGCTAGAAGGGGTGTTGGGAGGCCAGATATAGTGTCCTATTTTTTTTTGTTCACTGCTGGAAGGGCTGCTATTGATACTGCCACACCCCCTCGCGGAGATTATGGGCAGGCCTGCGCGTCAGCAGTTGGTAAAAAGGGAGAGTGCAAAAGTAAGAAAGTAGTGTAGTGGAATGAACAGGTGATAGTGTTATATAGGTTAAGAGATCGATTAGATCAAAGTGAGTTAAAAAGGGATAAAAACAGTGGTTCCAAAATTGAAACATTAATATTTGACAGGAAAAATAGTCAAAAGTCATAGTGTATCTAGAATCAATTGTTAGACACACTAAAGTAAACAATTACACAACTGTAACAGCTATTTTTTTTAAATTTCATGTCGTATTAGGAAATAACTTATTTTCCCTTCAACAATTTCATGTCGCGAAAACACATGACACATAATTCTAACGCTGTAAATCGCCAATACTTACAGAGCAAGTGGCCTTAAATGGCGTAAATTTGGTGTGGACCATGTTGTAAATGCCATTTATCGACGAGCCATGGTCTACCACCCGAATCTCGTTGACCTTGCACCAAAAATATAGCAGAGCAATGAAACTGTTGCTCTCGCCGGCCATGTTGGATACGGGACAGGTAAAAAGCGCGGTCACGACAACATTTTCCGGGACCGATGTAAAATTGACAATAAAAAAATTACAGTCGGTAAAAGGTAAAACTAGATGGTCGGTCGGGTAACAGGAAACAAACCTCTTTTTTTTACGCCTAAGCTATTTTGTTTATCATTTCAAACGTTAATTAAATAGTCGAAAGTTTGTTGATGAAATTAGACATTCAATGACTCCTAAATTTACTGAATGACTCCAAAAAAATGCAGATAGAGGAGTAAAATTACTCCTGGTATCATCTCGTTACTGAGAGCTCTGCTGAATCTCTCGCCATACAGGTCGTTTACCGTCTATAAAACAGCTGTTGAACGAACGTAAAATCCCAGTCCGTGTCCAGAGGGAGGGGACATTATATTATACTGCTCCCTCGATGTGTTTCATATCAGGGTTTTACACCCGTCGTCATTGCTGTTTAACAGTTGTAAAACCTCTTATCGATCGAAGGAGGGGACATGTTGTTTTGCTTATTCTATTGTACTGCTTCCTAAATGTATTTTTTAACTGTATTGTAGAGTTGGTGGGGGATCTGTTGAAACAGAGGCCAAAGGACACAGACAGCATTGATAATGTCATCATTGTGGACAACATTCCTTCCGGTGTGGGACCGGAACGGCTCCCCAAGCTGCAGAATGTTATAAAGAAAATCTTCGAGAAATGTGGCAAAATTCTCAACGATTATTATCCAACAGAAGATAGCAAGACAAAGGGGTACGGCAGTTTATGCAGTCGATTGCGAACAGTCTAGTTATTAAGCTACCAAACCCCAAAGTGAATTGCAGCCCATTGTTTTTCTTCACAAACTAGAAGAATGTTGCGAACTGTTTGAAGTGAAAAAAAAACATTCACAGACTATGTACCCAGATGTCAAATTCAATGTGTATTTTACTTTTACAATGTAATCTTGATTTTCTTCCTTATTAAATAAGGCACAAATGATAAAAAATAAAACACTTATTCTGCTAAAATAAGTGTAAAATACGCCAATACGCACCTGTATCTGTTGACAGGTTGTTAAACACCATTATATAAACATGTTCTCAGAAATGTACAATTACCTGCCCTGGACTGGGTTATTGTATTTTGACACGCTACATTGCAGCTACATGTTCCTGGAGTACTCGTCGCCGATGCATGCACAAGAGGCCGTGAAACTCTACAATGGCTACAAACTGGACAGGACACACACATTCGCTGTGAATCTGTTTTCTGACTACGAGAAGTAAGTAGATAATAATATAGGCAGGGATTCCGCTGGCGATCGCCACTTTCGCAATTGGCGATAAAAATAAACAATTGGCGATAAAAAATTACAATTTTCGAGAGAGAAAAAATCCCAATTGTTTTATTTTTAGCTCGACTATTCGAAGAATAAGTAGAGCTTATGTTGTCACGTCGGCGTCACTGTCACGCCTTGGTTAAGGTTTTTAGTCAAGCTTGTATATGGAATACTACTGGCCCTACACCCACCATACTTGGACAACTTCATCTCCTAGTGATGTACATCAATAACCCCTGATTTATATTTGACCTTGACCTACATTTCCTCTTGAATTACGTAGTTAATTCCCCTTGGTTAAGGTTTTTAATCAACGTTGGTTAAGGTTTTTAGTCAAGCTTGTATATGCAATACTACTGGCCCTACACCCACCATACTTGGACAACTTCATCTCCTAGTGATGCACATTAATAACCCCTGATCTATATTTGACCTTCACCTACATTTCCTCTTTATTCACCTTGGTTAAGGTTTTTAGTCAACCTTGGTTAAGGTTTTTAGTCAAGCTTGTACATGGAACACTATTGTGCATACAGACACCATACTTGGACAACCTTTTCTCATAGGGATGTACATCAATAACCTCTGATCTATATTTGACCTTGACCTACATTTCCTCTTCAATTACTTAGTTAATTTCCCCTTGGTTATGGTTTTTAGTCAAGCTTGTCTATGGAATACTACTGGCCCTACACCCACCATACTTGGAGACAACTTCATCTCCTAGTGATGTGCATAAATAACCCCTGACCTATATTTGACCTTCACCTACATTTCCTCTTGAATTACTTACTTAATTCCCCTTGGTTAAGGTTTTTAGTCAACCTTGGTTAAGGTTTTTAATCAACTTGTACATGGAATACTATTGTGCATCCAGACACCATACTTGGATAACCTTTTCTCATAGGGATGTACATCAATAACCCCTGACCTTTATTTTACCTTCACCCACATTTAACCTTGCTTGGTTAATGTTTATAGTCAAGCTTGTATATGGAATACTCCTGGGCCTACATCAACCATACTTGGACAACTTCATCTCCTAGTGATGTACATCAATAATCCCTGACCTATATTTGACCTTGACCTACTTTTATCCTTGGATTACTTAGTTATTTCCCCTTTGTTACGTTTTTTAGTCAAGCTTGTATATGGAATACTCCTGTGCCTACAGAAACCATACTTGGAAAACTTCATCTCCTAATGATGTACATCAATAACCCCTGACCTATATCTGACATTGACCTACATTTAACCTTGAATTACTTACTTAATTTCCCTTGGTTAAGGTTTTTAGTCAACCTTGGTTAAGGTTTTTAGTCAAGCTTGTATATGGAATACTCCTGTGCCTACAGAAACCATACTTGGAAAACTTCATCTCCTAATGATGTACATCAATAACCCCTGACCTATATCTGACATTGACCTACATTTAACCTTGAAATACTTACTTAATTTCCCTTGGTTAAGGTTTTTAGTCAACCTTGGTTAAGGTTTTTATGCAGGCCGCAGCCACCTTCTTTGTCAAGCTATGTGTACATCGACAACCCTCGTATTCGAGCTATGCTGTTCTCCTACAGCTCTTGTTTTTGAAGTGGCGATTTTTTTATTTTCCCCAGCGGAATCCATGTATAGGGTCCAACATTATAAATTACTGCACTCAAAAATCATCAGCATCAGCAAACCAATATACATTTGTTTTGATAATTACATTTGAAATAAGAGTAGTTTTGACATTTGAACTCGTAAGTACATCACTTTGATAATGACATTCCGCAATGTGGTTAAAGGATGTTGGACTTCAATGTCGGAGGTTGCGAGTTCAATACCCACCCCCACCTTCCCTAGTCGTGAAATCTACTTTCATAGTATTTCCATTCATCTGGTCCTTTGGATGAGACATGAGACCAATGTCCTGTTCTACATGACCATTAGCTGTTGCTGGGAACCATTTACTTTCACTTTGGACCGTCCGTCACACTTTTCGGTTATTAACCACTTTGCCACACAGTTTCTCAAATATGCTGCAGGTGGCATCCGCATTCGACAGACGCATTTCTTGTTCTTTCTTTTAAGCTACCTTCTCGTTTTTATACGCCTGTTTGAAAAAACGGGACGTATTATGTATTCATCTTGTACGGGCGGGCGGGCACAGCTTGTCCACGAAATAACTAGTACTACTTGACAGATTGTAACCAAATTCGGTATACATGTTTATCACAGCAAAACGAAGAAGCCTATTGATTTATCTCCCCTTGGAAGTAATTTTTATTTTTCCCACTCTGTAACCTTGTCCTCGCAATAACTCAAGTTCTACTTCACAGCTCGTAACCAAATTCTGTATTCATGTTTTATCACGGCAAGACGAAGAAGCCTATTGGTTTTCAAAAATTTCCGTTGACCGACTCCCCATGTAGGCCATTTTTAATTTTCGGACTTTGTATCCTCATCCACACAATAACTTGTGTTCTACTTGACCCATCGTAACCAAATTCGGTAAACATGTTTATCAAGGCAATATGAAGAACCCTATTGGTTTTCATTGACTTATCTCCCCTTGTTGACTGGCCTTGCCTCGACGGGCGTATATTGTGACCTGCACTCTTGTTGCTAATCATATGCAGGGCTTAAAAATTCACTCGCCATGGCGAGTCAATTTTCGTGTTGGCGAGAGGATTTTCTTGTCACTGGCCCGATTTGGCGAGTGACAAATCGGGAAAGGCCATTCTGTATTTTCCGAAAATTTACGGAACTGACAAAAGTGGCATCTTAAGTTCCATTCTTGTATTGGTTTTCCTAACGCTTTCCGCGATCTCAAAACTGGAAATGATGTTTTTAATGTTTACATAATAATAATCAGCGAATATACTGAATTAAAATAGTTTCCAAGACGCTGCATACATAGCCACTGCAAAATGAATCTGTGTATTGGAAACGTTTAATAAAGTTACAAAACATCTGGACAATTGATGCGTAGATCGTCTTCTAAATGATGCACCCGTGTTTTAATTAAAATTGTGGTTGTCACTGGAGAAATGGGACTTATGGGATTTGTGACCAGTGTATGTCCTGATCAAATAGCACACCCTCCAGCTCCTGTAGTCTGATAATAATCTATATTGCATGTTGAGTGTTTCATTGATGGAATAGTGAACAGTGCAGATCCTGATCAAACTGCGGATGCACAGGCTGATCTGGATCTACACTGGTCGCATAATCCATAAGCCCCATTTCTCCAGTCACAACCACAAATAACACTTGTTCTCATTATATTTCTTATTGCATAAAATAATTTCAGAAAGCATATAAACATGTTATGTACTATTCTACTGGATGGTTCTAAAACAAGTTAATTGTCTAACCTTTTTCGAAAAGGTATTACTACTTCTTGCATTTTCCCAAAATGTTGGGCAAGTAGCTTTTGGCCGGGCAAGTACAAAAAGCAGGGCTCCAGATAAGGAATTTGACATTGGGTACTGTTACTCCATACTTTTGAAATCAATTGGGTATTCTCAATTTTCAATTGGGTATTTTAAAAACGTTACCCCATCATTTTTTTTCAATTGGGTATTTCCATATTTTGATTACAAAAACCAATTCGGAAACAAATCGTACTAATTTATGTATTAATGGTACTGTTTTGTTGTTCATATAATTAATTGAAGCATAAAATGATTAGTTCAAGTTTTCAAACCATGTACATATAAGTAACTGTTACTAGAGTAATTGGGCTTATGGCATTTGTTACCAGTGTAGTTCCGGATCTGCTAGCACACTTATAGTTATAAGTTATGTAACAAGCAGTATCATGTATTAAAAAAACCATGCAAGGGGTTTCATTATCTGAATGACAAACAGTGCATACGCTGATCAAGAATGCTTTGATTGGCAGATTGATCTTTGCAACACGCGACTATATTTTTTTTTTGGCTGACCACGTTTGACAGCAATTCATCAATAATGTCAATCACGATTAATTTGGGGTCTCCGCACACCGAGCTCAACAAAATTACTGTATGATGCCTTGTGCAATGGATTGAGATTCCACCTTTGCATCGGTCGTAAAATATATCGAAATAAGGTTAACATTGGTGCTGGACTTTTGCAATTTGTTTCTTCCACGTTTGTTTGTTGTGGCCGCCATTTTGTTGCGCCATGTGTCACCAATTTTCTACGAAAAAATCTTACATGATCCGATTGTTTTATTTATAGTGTCTATCGCTACTACGATTATATTAATTGGTGAATTCGGGCGCCGTTCAACTCGTCCTATTTTAACTTAGTTAATTCGACCGCCATTTTATTCAACGTGTGCGTTGGTCGAAATAGTAATAATGTTACCATGTTTTCATTTATTACTTATGATACTGTCCCACATGTAAAATATAAACCTGACACATCCAAAATAATAAAATGTCTGCTGTGCCCCGCCCTCCCCCCAGGACCAATTCCACTGTACCTTTTGTTTTATCCGTGCGGATAGTCGTTTACGAATGTCTACGGACGTTTTTTGTTGCATCTCCTTGAGTAGACTCGGGGTCGTCGAAACAAGCAGTTTCACATCGATTTGAATTTAAGAAAATAGACTAGTAATGAGCCTGGATCTCGGGTTCACAATAGTGTCGCATCGCCGTTTTTCCCCCACAATTATTGATTTGAAAATCAGTAATATTTTCCGTAAATGACAACAAATTCGGAGGTAAATGAGAATTCAATTCCGGCTTGCGTGAGCTCTGAAGTTTGTGTTAACTTTCGCCATAATTGATAGGCCCCGTCTTATCCAATTTTTTTTCTCAAAATCAATATGGGCAAAAACGGCCGATGCGATAAGGGTGGACATTCTAGATTTGGGATCATTAACTTGAACGGTACTCGAAACAAATGCCGTGTGATGGATTACTAGAGTTTCATATCGAGTTGGACCCATTTTTTCCCGCTGAGAGTCGGAATCGCTCCCGCTAAATCCTGGAGTTCAAATCGAGTACACCCGAATACTGGTTTCCAGCCGTTATCGGTGAAATACAGCGATACATTGTCCGCAGATAGAGCCGGGACCAGACTTTGTAAACATTGAATGGCCGACCGCACAGATAATCGGCGATGATTTTGTAGGATTGTATACATGAACAAATCTAGCTGTACGCGACAGACTGAACATATATTTGAGGAGTACGCTACAGGATAAAAAAAGTATTGCGTACCGGACATTTTAATTGCTTTTTGGTACGCATTGTCTCTGATTTTAATTGGATTTTTGCATTTTTTAATTACCTTATCTGGACCTCTGAAAAAGTGAATATTTTTAAGCCCTGATATGTGGCTGTGACTGGAGGAATGGGGCGTATGGGTTTTGCGACCAGTGCAGGTTCAGATCGCACAGTCGGATCAGTTATCACACTTGCTACAGGTCTGTCATATGAGACTTTAAACTGTGGTCTATATGGTCGAACCCTTTCACTTTTCTTTCCGTTGACCATTTGCCCTGCAGGTACGAGAACGTGCCCGATGAGTGGGAGCCGGCCCAGCCGAAGCCATACAAGGACCTGGGCAACCTGCGCTACTGGCTGCAGGACCCCGACTGCCACGACGTGTTCAGCGTGATCTACGAGGCGGGCGAGAAAACAGCCATCTTCCAGAACACGGTCCACCTCAGCTCTATCCGCGAGCCCACCTTGATGGAGGAGCGAGCTGTATGTAGCTACATATATATGAGACACACCATTTTTCATGAAATATGTTTACAGAAACTGTGATAATTTATGTAAATGACGTCGAAAGTGAGTTGCCCACTTCTTCCGCTGACTACTTCAATTTTGATCAGTGGATCACTATATGTGATCGCTATCAACCTCGTCCTCACTGTAAATGGACTCGCCCAAACATTTGATATTTGTAAAATGTCCCTATAGCTTACGGCCATGTGTTACAGAGGTGGACGGAGACGTATGTGCGTTGGTCCCCCCAGGGCACCTACCTGGCCACAATGCACCAGAAGGGTATTGCCCTGTGGGGCGGCCCCAAGTTTGACCAGATCATGCGCTTCAGCCACCCAGGGGTCCAGCTGATCGACTTCTCGCCCTGTGAAAGGTGGGTGCTCATCATACTATGTCTCGTGTGAATAAGCTGTATTTTGTGTGAAACTGGACTCTGTGTCATGTGAAGAACCTGGGTGCCGTTTCACTAATCTTCGTAAGATTAAAATGTTTGTACGTGCAAAATTATGATGGTGTGTAAATTTCACATTAACAATTTTTTCTTGTAAACAATTATTGGATTTACATTTATTGAGCATAGGCAGCCTATGCTCAATAAATGTAAATCCATCAGTTGAAATTTCCAGACGATCCTAAATTTGCACTTACAAACGTTTTAGTTGTACGAAGTTTAGTGAAACGGGCCCCAGTATTACGTGTTTGTGAGAAATGGGCCTTATGTATGGCATTTGTGAACAGTCTAGCTTTGATTTGCTAGCTCGCATGTGCACCCTGATAAAGATCTAAGCAGTCTCTGAAGCATGTCTGACTGAATAGCGGAACCGCGTGTTGGTCTGTGTCTATACATGTTGTAAAGGTCATAAGCCCAGTTTTTCACAGCGATAATATGATTCTGTGTTGTTGGCCAGTTACAGCCGTCGCAACAAGTTCAGTCCAGGGGGCCGTTTCACTCAACTTTGTACTGCAAATTTAGAATCGTCTGAAAATTTCACTTGATGGATTTACATTTATTGCGCATAGGCTGCTATGCTCAATAAATGTAAATCCAGTAAGTGTTTACAGGAAAACATTGTTAATGTGAAATTTACAGACTATCATAATTTTGCACTTACAAACATTTTAGTCGTACAAAGTTTAGTGAAACGGCCCCCTGGAACCTAATACACAGCACATATGAACCCACTGAATGGTTCACATACCTTACTGATTGGTTATGTAAGGCTTCGTAATCAATTTATAAGCTTCATTAAAAATGTAAAAGCATAATTTATATTTACTGTTTGCTTCTACAATGAGATGCACAATACCTATCTATTGTAATATCATGTGAGTTCTGTCTCCAAATATTTCAGGTTTCTTGTGACATTCAGTCCTCTGCCCTCCAAGGCGGAAGAGCCGTCCAGTATCATAATATTTGACATCAGGACCGGACAGAAGAAGAGGGGCTTTAACTGCGAAACCCATACACAGACCACGTGGCCTATATTCAAGTAAGAACAATACCTTTGACCTTCTTGTTACATGGTCATAAAACCATTTATCAATCAATTAAGAACAGTTTATCTAGTAACAAATGGCAACTGATGTATACATCACTGCAAATATGGCAAAGTTATACACATAGAAAATATCACCTACCAGACTTTGAACCACGGTCGCATCTCAATATGACCAAATCTGTTGCTTGGATGCTAAACATTCACTTTTTGCGTTGTTTTGTAATTGATTTCCACAATCCTGTTCATGACTTATCTTTGCTTATAGAACATACTGATAATAAATTGACAGGAAAATTGATTATGGCCCCAGTCGAGCATCGGCGGAGCCCTATTGATTTAGCCCTGTCCGTCCGTTTATTTTTTTTGGAAGTTTTTGTTATTGGTTTCTCAAATCACCTATAGGGACCCTAAGTGCGTTGACAGTCCACATTTCCTAGTTTTTCTAGTGGAAGAAAGGGGCCTCCTGTATTTCCTTGATCTATCACATTACCTTCCTTTGTAGGTGGAGCAACGATGGGAAATATTTTGCCAGATTAGCGCAGCATACGCTCAGTGTTTATGAAACAGATGTAAGTTTAGCTCTTTATCATTATGAGTGAAGCTTGCGTACCATGCTAATCCTTAATACTCCATAGAATCTGGGGTCCGTTTCACAAAACTTTGTACGACTAAAATGTTCGTAAGTGTAAATTTAAGTTTGTCTGTAAAGTTTAATTGATGGATATACATTTATTGAGCATAGGCTGCATATGCAGCCTATGCTCAATAAATGTAAATCCAATAATTGTTTACAAGAAAACATTGTTAATGTGAAATTTACAGACTATCATAATTTTGCACTTACGATCATTTTGGTCGTACAACGTTTAGTGAAACGGGCCCCTGGACTTTAATCATGCTTGTAAACCTTCTGAGTATATACTCTCTCTTGTGCTTAAGATCAGGAAGTCTGATCGATCAGCTCAGTTTCTGTCCGTCTGTTTGTACATCTGTCTGAGATTTGCATTAATATTTTCGGCTACCTACTATCTTTTGTTACTGCATGTCGGATTGGCTTGAATCTTGTATGCTTATTTGTCATCATCCATATTTACATTCTAGAGCCCAGTCAGCCCATTTACGTGGCCCCTGTTCTCGAGGTCAAATGGAATTGGAGTAAAAGTTTTTGAGGGATGCACCCATCACTGTTAATGATTTCTTGTTGTTTGTTTTTTGTTCAATCCACACTACAATGACTACATGTACAGTCGAACCTCTCTAAACCGGCCACAGAGAAATGTTACTTCTGCTTAATTTTGACCTGGTTCATTGCCACTTGTCTCCGATGATAATAACTGTTTGTGATCGCAAAGCATCCATGCGTGTCTTGAAGTAGTCAATTGTCCTCCCAGTGTGTCCGGTTTAGAAGGTTCCACTGTAATATTAAAGATACAAGACAGTGAAACCATCATCATTGAGCACCGAGGTTACATAGTTGTCCTGTTTAAAGAGGTTCTACTGTTTTTCGAGAATCGTATACCATAAACTATCAATATTGGCACAAAATCACACAAACATAATTGTGACAGTGAGACACTATGTTAACCCTTTGAATCTGAAAGCCTGCTAAGGTGGTTTATGCAAACAGTGCAAATCCAGATGAGCCGGCTCATAACGAGCCGTCTCATCAGGATCTGCACTTTTTGACAGTAATGTATGTCCGGTTTAGAGAGGTTCCACTGTATCATCTTTATGTTCCGTTCATAATATCACCTATGGAAATCACGATTTACCTGGTTTGGCCCTCAGGTACATTTTTATCTTTGGCTCTTTAGTTACCTGGGAGTTGAATTGGGTTATTGCCCATTATAAAAGTAGTAAGATTATTACTGATCCTACTGCTTTTGGGAGGGGCCAAGTGATTCTGGTGTGGCGAGGACCTGGCATCAGATCAGAATTATTCTGATTTCAGGGCTGAATATATAGTTTTGTTATTGTAAATATTCAGTTCTGATTTTGGGATCCCCGCCCCCCCCCCCCCCCCCCCCCCCCCCCCCCCCCCCCCCCCCCCCCCCCCCCCCCCCCCCCCCCCCCCCCCCCCCCCCATCCCATTTGTACATGTACTTGTACAGGTAATATATGGGATTTAGTACTAAACCCATTGACCCGGCCTTAAATGACCTTAGCTGTTGATAGGCCGTTAAACTCCAAGAAACAAACAAACATAACATCACCTATTGATCACCTTGATAGAATTGATTTCCAATTTAGTATGATACTTTAACTTATATTTCTCAATTGCAGACTTTCCGCTTGTTAGACAACAAAAGTTTCAAGATCACAGGAGTAAGGTAAATTTCCCTTCTAGAAAATAAATTGCCAAGTAACGCACACTTAAACGAATTCCGATCATCAACATGCGTACAAAATGTTCGATCAACGGTACTGCTGCAGAGCTGCCAACTGTTTCGATTTTTCTGTATTTGTTCCGGAAAATACGTTAACAATTAAAAAGTACGATTTCTGAAAATAGCCCCTTTTTCTCTCCATGTTCCTCATGTGACTGACATGGGGTTGGCAGCTCTGCTGCTAAAACATGTTTATGTAGTGAAACTGCTCAGCATCGACCAATCTAAGTTCCTGGGGCCTGTTTCACTAAACTTCGTACAACTAAAATGTTTGTAAGTGCAAAATTATGACAGTCTGTAAATTTCACATTAACATTGTTTTCTTGTATAAAACAATTATTGGATTTACATTATGAGATGATCCTAAATTTGCACTTACGAACATTTTACAAAGTTTATATCTTAACATTTTATTTACCTTGGTGAAGTGACCATGGGGTGCCTGGTACTGGAAAAGGCACCGTCTTTCAGTGCTGAAAACTAGTGCTGAATGTATGGTACTCCCGCCACCCCTCACCCCCATACAAGTGTTTACCTGTATTTATATGACCTTGCTGTTGAAAAGACAGAAAACTCCAATGCGGGAAAAGAAGTGTTGTCTGCTGTTGATTCATAGTTTGTCTTTTTTACTCAATAAAAACATGGTGTGGCAGCGTTTTAGAATCGAAATCAATCCATTAGTCCTGATTTCAAGCATGAGACTGGCGTACAGTGAAACCTCGCTAAACACGACACCCTGGGACCTCCCAGGGTGTCGTGTTTAGCGAGGTTTCACTGTAAATCAAGCATTTGATTATTCCGAGCCATAGTTGTGTGCTATGCGATCATGAACAGGCAGTGTCACCTGAGATAAATGACCAAGAAACCCATCAACAATATGATCACATGTTTTGTGTTGTCCGGTTTAGCGAGGTTCCACTGTATGTGCTCATCAAGTCCATGTGAATTACAGAGACTTCTCGTGGTGTCCGTCAGACAACATGATCGCGTACTGGGTGCCGGAAGATGAAAACGTGCCCGCCCGTGTCACGATCATCGCCATTCCCTCGCGGACGGAGCTCGTCGTACGCAACTTGTTCAGTGTCGCCGACTGTAAACTGCATTGGCAGAAAAATGGCGACTACCTCTGCGTGAAGGTGGACAGATATGTAAAGTCGAGGAAACAAGAAGACACAGGACAGATGAAGTATAGTGTAAGTTGTCTGTGACTGTGTTGTGGTATTTTTGGACTGTTCCATTTGTAGGAAAAAGAACCTTCTACACCAGGGCTTCTAAAATTTCAGAATGCCAATCGGTCCAGACGTAATTGTTGGACCGAAGGAGCCGGTACGATTATTTTAGAAGCCCTGTTCTACACAATCTTAAAAATTATTCAGGCCTGAATGATACGCATCATATGTTTCACATGTTGTATTGATAGGCTGGAGTCAACATGCTAAGGTGTGGTTTTATATGCAGTGCAATCTATGCCACACATGTTTGTGAAATAATAACCAGCGGAATTATTATCCTTGAATATGTAGCCAGTAGCCTATTTCACCAACATTGCAAAGTATAGTTTTCTAGCAAAGTATACTTTGGGGTAGAAATTTTAGGATAAATTTATTAATTTTTTATTATACTGAATTTATATTACATTATCACAGCCATTTTGGCTGTGATAATGTAATAAATTCAGTATAATAATTCTGCATACTTTTAATCATCAAATATATGCAGTGGTTAGTTCTATATGAAATCATGCATTTCAGGAAAAAGAAATGATTGCTCCCTCAAAGTATACTTTGCTAGAAAAGTATACAGTCAAACTTGTTTTAAGCAAGTGGCCATGGGAAAGTCCAAAATTGCTTGCTTAACACAGGTGGGTGCTTAATGGTGGTTCATCTTGGACCGACTTATAACTTGTTCCATATAGATTTATATGTACAGTTAATGTACAGTCAAACTTGTCTTAAGTTCATATGTACATCATGATATCCAGTGTTTACTTTAATTTCGAATACTCATTGATCTAAGCGGCGCTTATGTCAATTAGAAATGCCAAACACAAAATGCGTCTTTGTGTAAAAAAAACTAAAAAAAAAAGAGAAGAAAAATCGGGATTTCTGAAGCGTGTTTGCATGTGTTTGTTTGTCTGGTTGAGAGTATTCGGAGGGAGTTAACTATACCGGCCTTTACTTATCAGCGATTGGCTGTACTGTATAAATAACTTGGCCACGAGAATAACACGTGTTTTGAACTGACAACTATAGTAGCCAGAAGCAATGTTTGGCCACAGGTGGAAGACTCGGACCTATGACACCGAAAAAATGCCTATTAACAAAAATCCCATTACCCCACCCACTTGGTCTCGTGCATTACCATCTTCTATAAACAGAAGATGGTAATGTACGAGACCAAGTGGGTGTGGCAATGGGATTTTTTTAATAGGCATTTTTTTGGTGTCATATGTCCGAGTCTTCCACCTGCGGGTAGGCATGATTTTAGTGAATCGCGTAATGTTGTGATGAAAATTTGGTCAAACAATCGGGTGTCATAAAACAAATTGAAATGGTATTGTAAACAGTTTGGCAGGCCTGCAATTAGCGAGATTTAGGTCACTGGGTGGGAAATGGGGATTACGTGAACGAATTTGGTTCCAGCTTTTTTTTTGAATTTCCGATATTTTCCGAGAATGGTCGCTAAAACGAGGATTTCGAGTCAAAATGGACGATTTTGCATGGCCGTTGGCTGCGTTAGACAGGTTCACGCTTAATACAGGTGTATTTTAGAGTAATTTTCATTGGGATTGGGGGGGGGGGGGGATAAAATGGCCGCTTAACGGAGGGAGACGCTTAATACAGGTGGCCGTTAGTACAGGTGCGACTGTACTTTGCAATGTTGGTGAAATCGGCTACAGATCATGACTGGATGCGATTTTGTCGAGATTATCAAGGTGGTTCCATCATTGAGGTGTTGTCGGTAAATAAAAGTTTGGACTGTTGTTTTGAACGGCCACACAGACGAACGCATTGGTGCACACACTAACACCCATATAGCCGTCATTGTGATCACTAGGAAAGCTGTCCAATTACATTTCGGTAAAACAATTTGTTCAAACTATCAATTCGCGGAATTTTAAACCAGTATCCACGTTTACCGTATTCTATTTTAATTTTTGGTCAGACTGGCGCATGTGTGTGGTGTTAATCTAGGATCTTGTGGGTTTTATCCAGGGTTCCCACTGGTCCTTAAATTCCTGGAAAGTCGTGTAATTGGGAAAAAATGGATTCCAGGCTTGAAAAGTCATGGAATTTGGATTCCAGTCCAATTATTGGTGTTGTTGAGAAAAGTTCAGTGCACTTGATTTTGAGCCAAATGATTTTGTGTGTTAAGGGCACCTGGCACCAAATCAGGATTTTGTAAATTCAGAAACAGGGTCGAAATGGCTCAAGTTATGAGTCGATAAGTCGTAAAAACACCGTTTCATCAGCATCAACCACGCAAATATGGGTCCTTGAATTTCGAAAACGGGTCCTTGAAAGTCATGGAAAAGTCATGGAATTTGGTCTTCCCAAAAGAGTGGGAACCCTGTTTATCAAAGTACTCGGGATCATGGAATAATCAGTTCCAAGTTGTGTTACATGGCAATCGAATTGAATGCGTTATTCAGTGCTCCAGATAAGCTTTGTGCCTAAAGCGTACTATACCCCCTGATTTCAAAATCATTGTGTATTTTACTTTTACAAATGACTTATTGATTTTCTTCATTACTAAATAGGGAACAAATGATAAAAACTATGTAACTAATTTAAAAATTCACTTATTTGACCTGCAAAAAGCAAACACTTTGCAGCTCAACTAAGTGAATTTTAAACTTTATGACGGTCTTTTCACTACTCAATTTGAAAATCAATGCGTACTTTCACATTGCTGTGCGTATTTTGTACTTCCACTTTTGAAAATCAATGCGTATTCAGCTAAAATAATTGCGTAAAATACGCCAATACACACCTTATCTGGAGCGCTGGTTATTGTGCAATTTCTTCCCATCCAGGCTAGCTTTTATGACCTTTATATCTTCTCTTTGCAGGGCCAATACTACAATTTTGAGTTGTTCAGGATTAGAGAAAAAGAGATCCCTGTCGATAAAGTGGAATGTAAAGGTAGGTCCAAGCAGAGCTCTAGTTAAGGTGCGTAATTTGACCAACTTGGGGTGAAATTTTGTTATTTCTTCATCAAAAATGGCAAGTTGGGAGTGCTTTAGAATCGTCTCATTGAGATGATTCTAAAGCACTCCCAACTTGCCATTTTTGATGGAGAAATAAGAAATTTACATCCAAATTACCCACCTTAACTGAAGCTCTGGGTCCAAGGGTGTAACTAACTTTGACCTGTAGCAGAGAATACTAAATTCCCATTAATTTATTATGTCAGATCATGTCAAATTTATTTATTTATCTCCCCAAGGTCTGTATTGTGTTTTATCCCGTCAACACAGTGCGTATGTGCCGTGAAACGCGGTGCCGTGAAACATTTTTGATATCCAGTCAATACAATTTTTGCATTTTACAGCCATTTTTAGGTGTTGACGGGATAAATAGAATAATAGGTTCGTGCCGTGAATGAGAAAAAATATCTGGCGCGGCCCTCGCCTATCCCGTTTCCTGAGCCTTGCCAGATATTATTTCCCATTCACGGCACTAACCTACTATTCTCTATTCCCTTGCAAAAAGAGATGTGCATATTTGCTTTGTAGTTTGAAAAAGGTGACAACAGTCATTTTTTTCGCACCTGCTTTAGCAGAAGTCGCGATCGCCGCTTTTTCTGTTGTTGTCTGAAATGTCAAAAAGTTTGTGCAAGCTTCGTCATCATGGTATAACTTTAATATTACTTGACGGATTGCTTCAATGTTTGGACACTTGATACATGTGAGCATTTGGAACACACTCGTGCCACCATTAACGTTACCTTCACATTTTTTAGGAAACACTTAAGCCATTTTATTGCGTCAAAAATTTTGTACAAGCTTCTTTGTCATGGTATAGCTTTAATATTACTTTTCCGATTGCTTCAATATTTGGACACTTGATGCATGTGAGCATTTGGAACAAACTCATACTGCCATTATCATGACCTTGATCTTTGTTACTTTCACATTTTTTGCAGAACCCCTTAGCCATTGTTTGCGTCAAAAAGTTTGTAAAAGTTTCTTCATCAGGGTGGGTGGAAGGTGGGTGCAAGCGATGGGTAATTTAACGATCGGTATTCATCCTTACCGGAATTCCGACTGGAGACCTGGTTTGGCCCTCCCATACGTCTTTGGCATTTTGTATGTGACAGTTTAATCTAGTTATACCCCTTATGTGAGTATTACGATTGTTCGTAATCCTATTTTAGGGGAAGAGGCCAAGTGACTTTGGTGTGGTATGGACCTGCCATCAGGTCAGGTTATTCTAATTTCAGGGCTGAATATATTGTTTCTCGATGTAAATATTCAGTTCTGATTTTGGAATTTTCCCCCCAATGCAGCAGGTTAAAACGGGATCGAACCCGTTTGCCCGGCCTTACATGACCTTAGCTGTTGATAGGCCGTTAAACACCAATAAACAAACAAACAAATGGTATAACTTTAATATTACTTGACTGATTGCTTCAATATTTGGACACTTGATGCATGTGATCAGAGTTCCAGATAAGGTGCGTACTGGCGTATTTTACGCAATTATTTTAGGTCAATACGCATTGATTATCAAAAGTGAGAGTACAAAATAGGCACAGCAATGTGAAAATACGCATTGATTTTCAAATTGAGTAGTGAAAATACTGTCATAAAGTTGAAAATTCACTTAGTTGAGCTGCAAAAAGCAAATGTTTGCTTTTTGCACTTCAAATAAGTGAATGTTTAAATGTGTTATATTTCTTCTCATTTGTTCCCTATTTAGTAATGATGAAAATCCATATCCCATTTGTAAAAGTAAAATACGCAATGATTTTGAAATCTGGGGGTATAGTACGCTTTAGACAAAACGTATCTGGAGCTCTGTATGGTCATTCGGAATACACTCATGCTGCCTTTAACATGATCTTGACCTTTTGTATGCCCCACCACGATAGTGGAGGGGGCATTTCTAAGTGTTGCACTTATCCGTCCATCCGTCGCCAAGCTTGCCAGTCGTAAAACTTTTAAACCGTACTAGGTACAGACCTGAAACTTGTATGTAGCTTCCTTATGATGAGTAGATGCGCAAAGTTTATTTTGATTTTTGATATGGGTGGAAAAGGTTCTTCATCATAATACAACTAATATTACATATATACTTGACAGATTGCTTCAATATTTTGACACTTGATACATGTGAGCATTTGGAACGCACTCGTGCCCCCATTAACATGACCTTGACCTTTTTTACCGTCACATTTTTGCATAAACACTTAGCCATTTTTGTCGCGCCTGCTTTAGCAGAGGCGCGACTATAGTTGGCGCTTTTTCCGTCCGCGTCGTCCGGTTTTTTTTGTAAGGCAAATGCGTTAAAAGTTATTGTTTTTAACCCCTTGCCAGACATTGATAATATTTCACATCAATGTTTGTCTAGGGATGATGCTTCATTACGCACACCACCACATCCAAATTTTGAAGGTCAAGGTCATTTATTTCCTTGTAATGTTCACCGGTTTTGTAACAGAAATGCATTAAAGTTATTGTTTTTTCACAATATCTCTTTAACCCCTTGCCAGACTTTGATAATATTTCACATCAATGTTTGTCTAGGAATGATGCTTCATTACGCACACCCCCACATCCAAATTTTGAAGGTCAAGATCATTTATTTACTTGTAATGTTCACCGGATTTGTAACAGAAATGCGTTAAAGTTATTGTTTTTTCACAATATCTCTTTAACCCCTTGCCAGACTTTGATAATATTTCACATCAATGTTTGTCTACGGATGATGCTTCATTATGCACACCCCCACATCCAAATTCTGAAGGTCAAGGTAATTTATTTACTTGTGATGTTCACGGTAAAATGCCTCGGCAGGCACGACACCGCTTCCATGGCGGAATTCTTGTTTACCAGATACAGCTATCATGCCCAATTGATTATCCCTGACATTCTCATATCTCCAGTTAAGGTGCGTAATTTGATCAACTTTGGGGGAATTTTGTTATTTCTTCAACAAAAATGGCAAATTGGGAGTGCTTTAGAATCGTCTCATTGAGACGATTTTAAATAACTCCTCTAACTAGCCATTTTTGGTGAAGAACTGAGAAAAATACCTCGAATATTTGGTCAATTATGCATCTTAACTGGAGCCTATCTAATTCACTTGACATTCAGTACATGCCTCTTTCTTATACCTATTTTACAGAAAATGTGATAGCATTTGCGTGGGAGCCGACTGGCAGCAAGTTTGCCTTCATCCATGGAGAGGCCCCGAGAATCTCTGTGTCGTTCTATAACGTCAAGCCTCAGGGCAAGGTGGATCTCATCAGTAAGTGCTAATGGGCCTCACAGCTGACTCAAGGGACTTGTGTTTGTAACAGTAACAATTGTGCATTGCTCACTTCATGCAAATATATGGTTCGACAATGTCCAGCTCTGGGTAAAATATGCCGTGGCACTAGGGAACTATTTGAACCCCAAGGCCGTAGGCCTCCATACTTTTGCGGGGAAAAAACACCCCCTTTTTCATAAATGGACTTGTCTAAAAATCATTTTGTGACAATTGGATTGGTCGGAAAATTACCATAGCAAAATCCATTCCAGTTACATAGGGGTGAATGGGTAAGCACCATTCGATTCCACTGTGCTTTCAGTGCTCCCTCCCCTATACCGGTGCATTGCCAGTTGTATATGACTGACCACTAGAGCAAAACTCATTATGACGAGGTGTTTGAATTTTCAGAAGAAGAAAAAACATACCTGTAAATGTATATACTTGCTATCCTACAGACCACCAAATAAGTACTTGCTGATATGTGGTTGTGACTGGAGAAATGGGTCTTGCGGGTTTTGTGACCAGTGTAGATCCAGATCAGCCTATGCATCCGCACAGTCTGATCAGGATCTGCTCTGTTCGCCATTCCCGTCATGCTTCTAACAAGCAATATAATCAGGATATAGGAGTGCAATTTGATCACGAGCTACAATGACCATAAATCTCAAGTGACAGCCACATATATGCTTGGGCAGTCAATTCACTCTTATTAATAATGCAAACTTGTCTGTTGCAGAGGTGTTAGAGAGGCGAACAGCCAACATGATTTTCTGGAGCCCCACAGGCCAATTTCTGGTACTGGCTGGACTTAGACAGTAAGTGATATAGTTGGCCAGCTTTAGTTCCTCCGACTAGTAAAATGTAATTAAAACTGGTCTCATTGTGTTTGCGAGCATTGTAGTCCCTAATCAGCCTGCGCAATGATCCGCGCCTACACTATTCGCTATTTAGATATTTTCTGACAAAATTGGTTTAATGTAAATTTCAGCTAAAATCCCTAATCATTTTGGTGTTCCCACGAATAAACCCTTTCACCATAACCAAATTCAATGGCATTAGCTACATTTCTGATATGTAAGTTACCTGATGTTGCATAATATTTACTATTGGATTGTGTGAATCCTTTCCACGGTATGGCCATAGATGAAAATATATGGTTGTGTTGCCATGGTGATGACACCTGTAGGCTACAGTTTCTGACGGGTCAATGTTTATTGGCTTGTATGAGTCTAACCATCATGTCTGAATACCAACACAAATGGTTAAAACAGTTATATTATATTTGATTGTTTGGTGTAATATCTTAATACATGATTGTAGATGGTTATATATCTGTTGCTATGGTGATGACACCTGTAGGCTAGAGTTTCTGACGGGTCAATGTTTATTGGCTTGTATGAGTCTAACCATCATGTCTGAATACCAACAGAAATGGTTAAAACAGTTATATTATATGTGATTGTTTGGTGTAATATCTTAATACATGATTGTAGATGGTTATATATCTGTTGCTATGGTGATGACACCTGTAGGCTAGAGTTTCTGACAGGTCATTGTTCAGTGGCTTGTATGAGTCTAACCATCATGTCTGAATACCAACACCAATGGTGGAAATATTTATATTATACTTGATGTACTTCCTTAATCTATGATTGTAGATGGTTATATTTCTGTTGCTATGGTGATGACACCTGTAGGCTAGAGTTTCTGACGGGTCAATGTTTATTGGCTTGTATGAGTCCAACCATCATGTCTGAATACCAACACAAATAATGGAAATATTTATATTATATTTGATGTATCGTACTTCCTTAAAATCTATGATTGTAGGTGGTTATATTTCTGTTGCTATGGTGATGACACCTGTAGGCTAGAGTTTCTGACGGGTCAATGTTTATTGGCTTGTATGAGTCTAACCATCATGTCTGAATACCAACACAAATGGTTAAGAACAGTTATATTACATTTGATTGTTTGGTGTAATATCTTAAATCTATGATTGTAGATGGTTATATATATGTTGCTATGGTGATGACACCTGTAGGCTAGAGTTTCTGACGGGTCAATGTTCATTGGCTTGTATGAGTCTAACCATCATGTCTGAATACCAACACAAATGGTTAAAACAGTTATATTACATTTGATTGTTTGGTGTAATATCTTAATACATGATTGTAGATGGTTATATATCTGTTACTATGGTGATGACACCTGTAGGCTAGAGTTTCTGACGGGTCAATGTTTATTGACTTGTATGAGTCTAACCATCATGTCTGAATACCAACACAAATGGTTACAACAGTTATATTATATTTGATTGTTTGGTGTAATATCTTAATACATGATTGTAGATGGTTATATATCTGTTGCTATGGTAATGACACCTGTAGGCTAGAGTTTCTGACGTGTCAATGTTCATTGGCTTGTATGAGTCTAACCATCATGTCTGAATACCAACACAAATGGTTAAAACAGTTATATTATATTTGATTGTTTGGTGTAATATCTTAATACATGATTGTAGATGGTTATATATCTGTTGCTATGGTGATGACACCTGTAGGCTAGAGTTTCTGACGGGTCAATGTTTATTGGCTTGTATGAGTCTAACCATCATGTCTGAATACCAACACAAATGGTTAAAACAGATATATTATTGGATTGATTGTGTGTATATCTTAATACCTGATTGTAGATGGTTATATATCTGTTGCTATAGTGATGACACCTGTAGGCTAGAGTTTCTGACGGGTCAATGTTTATTGGCTTGTATGAGTCTAACCATCATGTCTGAATACCAACACAAATGGTTAAAACAGTTATATTATATTGGATTGTTTGGTGTAATATCTTAATACCTGATTGTAGATGGTTATATATCTGTTGCTATAGTGATGACACCTGTAGGCTAGAGTTTCTGACGGGTCAATGTTTATTGGCTTGTATGAGTCTAACCATCATGTCTGAATACCAACACAAATGGTTAAAACAGTTATATTATATTTGATTGTTTGGTGTAATATCTTAATACATGATTGTAGATGGTTATATATATGTTGCTATGGTGATGACACCTGTAGGCTAGAGTTTCTGACTGGTCAATGTTTATTGGCTTGTATGAGTCTAACCATCATGTCTGAATACCAACACAAATGGTTAAAACAGTTATATTATATTTGATTGTTTGGTGTAATATCTTAATACATGATTGTAGATGGTTATATATCTGTTGCTATGGTGATGACACCTGTAGGCTAGAGTTTCTGATGGGTCAATGTGTATTGGCTTGTATGAGTCTAACCATCATGTCTGAATACCAACACAAATGGTTAAAACAGTTATATTATATTTTATTGTTTGGTGTAATATCTTAATACATGATTGTAGATAGTTATATATCTGTTGCTATGGTGATGGCACCTGTAGGCTAGAGTTTCTGATGGGTCAATGTTTATTGGCTTGTATGAGTCTAACCATCATGTCTGAATAACTACACAAATGGTTAAAACAGTTATATTATATTTGATTGTTTGGTGTAATATCTTAATACATGATTGTAGATGGTTATATATCTGTTACTATGGTGATGACACCTGTAGGCTAGAGTTTCTGACGGGTCAATGTTTATTGGCTTGTATGAGTCTAACCATCATGTCTGAATACCAACACAAATGGTTAAAACATTTATATTATATTTGATTATTTGGTGTAATATCGTAAATCGATGATTGTAGATGGTTATATATCTGTTGCTTTAGTGATGACACCTGTAGGCTAGAGTTTCTGACGGGTTAATGTTTATTGGCTTGTATAAGTTTAACCATCATGTCTGAATACCTACTCAAATGATGGATATTGTAATTTGTTACAACCATTCCATCAAGATTGGAGGTGGCAATATTGTTGTGTAAAACTTGTGTTGCTACGGTGATGACACATGTGGGCTAGAGTTCCTCTTTTGAGACACGCCATGTGATTTGATTTTTGTACCTAAGATCATGTGCGATATCTCGTGAAATATTTATATTATATTTGATGTTTTGTACTTCTTTAAATCTGTGATTGTAGGTGGTTATATTTCTGTTGCTATGGTGATGACACCTGTAGGCTAGAGTTTCTGACAGGTCATTGTTCAGTGGCTTGTATGAGTCTAACCATCATGTCTGAATACCAACACAAATGGTGGAAATATTTATATTATATTTGATGTACTTCCTTAATCTATGATTGTAGATGGTTATATTTCTGTTGCTATGGTGATGATACCTGTAGGCTAGAGTTTCTGACAGGTCATTATTCAGTGGCTTGTATGAGTCTGACCATCATGTCTGAATACCAAACCAACACAAATGATGGAAATATTTATATTATATTTGATGTACTTCCTTAATCTTTGATTGTAGATGGTTATATATCTGTTGCTATGGTGATGACACATGTAGGCTAGACTTTATGACAGGTCATTGTTCAGTGGCTTGCATGAGTCTAACCATCTTGTCTGAAGACCTACACAATTGGTGGAAATATTTATTAGGTTTGAGGCGGCTTTCAGCTGCGCCGAAAACCTATTGTATTCGTTGTTTTTTTTTGTTTGTTTTTTTTGTTTTTTTTTATTCAGCCGTAAAGTCTACAGCCCAAACCGCTGGTCGGATCGACTTCAAATTTTGCATGCCGATTCGGATCAAGTGTGAGCAGAGACTCAGAGATTTTCAGAAATCTCTTAATGCCACTTTCCACGAAACCGGAAGTGACGTCATACTTTCTATAACTTCCTTATTTTCCAACCGATTTCAAAAATTCTTTTTGCATTGGAAAGCTGACAAAATTCTCTATCTCAGACTCGCTGACAGTTCTCGGCTATCTGGTCAAATAAGAGAGCTATAGGGATTTGAAGTTGAAAAATGTACATACTTTTCAACGATTTTGCCGAATTTTTGCCGAATTTCGGCTGATAACGGGTGGTCTTTGCAAACGTTTTCCAATTTGTACAGTAATGTCAGCAACATAATTTCTTGCCAGTGTGATAGGGGAGTGTCAGGCGCATAAAAGATGATAATTTTCAGAGCTCTATCTTGACTTCTTCCGGTTCTATTGGATGTCAAAGATTAACGTCTTTTTTTCAAGTTTTCAAAATAGAGCAAACGGATGTGACGTCAGCTTCGTTGTTTATCAATAGATTTCAAAATTTCTTGCTGCGGTCGATATTTCAGTCCTTTAGCTAAAACTTTCCCGCTTTGTGCCCGGCCTATGGTGAAAAACAAACGAAAACTTCACTGGCGGAATATTGCACATATATAATTTCCGTTTTATTAGGTGTATTTGCAAATGGCGTAAACTGCAATTTAGGGGCGATAACTATCGAAAAATAATCATCCGCTGACTTACGGGCTCCCTCCATCTACACCAAACCGCTGGTCGGGATCGACTTCAAATTTTGCATGCCGATTCGGATCAAGTGTGAGCAGAGGCTTAGAGATTTTCAGATATCTGTTAATGCTACTTTCCACGAAAACGGAAGTGACGTCATACTTCCTATAACTTCCTTATTTTCCAACCGATTTCAAAAATTCTTTTTGCATCAGAAAGCTGACAAAATTCTCTATCTCAGATTCGCTGACAGTTTTCGGCTATCTGCTCAAATAAAAGAGCTATATGCATTTGAAGTTGAAAAATGTACATACTTTTCAACGATTTTGCCGAATTTCGGCTGATAACGGGTGGTCTTTACAAACGTTTTCCAATTTGTACAGTACTGTCAGCAACATAATTTCTTGCCAGGGTGATAGGGGAGTGTCAGCCGCATGAAAGATGATAATTTTCAGAGCTATATCTTGACTACATACGGCTCTATTCGATGTCAAAGATGAACGTATTTTTTCAAGTTTTCCAAATAGAGCAAACGGATGTGACGTCAGCTTCGTTATTTATCATTCGATTTCAATTGTTTTTGCTGTAGTCGATATTTCTGTCCTTTAGCTAAAACTTTGGCTGAGGATCGAACCCGGTATCCCCTCGCTCCGAGCCCATCGCTCTACCTCTAAGCTAACCGGCCCCACATCGGTGTGATGATGCGAACACAATAATGTTGGACTGTTCATTATAAAACTTCAGAAATTCTTTTTGCAACCGATAGTTTACACCTTGTGCTAAAGCTTAGTTACACATGAAATCAATGTTTGAGGCTCAAACCGTTGATGCAGCTCAAGCTGCTCTAGTATTATATTTGATGTACTTCTTTAATCTATGATTGTAGATACCTGTAGGCTAGAGTTTCTGACCGGTCAATGTTCATTGGGTTGTATGATTCTAACCATCATGTCTGAATACCTACTCAAATGATGGATATTTTAATTTGTTACAACCATTCCTTCAAGATTGGAGGTGGCAATATTGTTGTGTAAAACTTGTGTTGCTACGGTGATGACACATGTGGGCTAGAGTTCCTCTTTTGAGACACGCCATGTGATTTTGTACCTACGATCATGTGCGATATCTCGTGAAATATTTATATTATATTTGATGTATTGTACTTCCTTAAATCTATGATTGTAGGTGGTTCTATTTCTGTTGCTATGGTGATGACACCTGTAGGTTAAGAGTTTCTGACAGGTCAATGTTCATTGGCTTGTATGAGTCTAACCATCATGTCTGTATGCCAACACAAATGGTGGAAATATTTATTACATTTGATTGATGTACTTCCTAAAATCTACGATTGTAGGTGGTTATATTTCTGTTGCTATGGTGAGGACACCTGTAGGCTAGAGTTTCTCACGGGTCGATGTTCATTGGCTTGTATGAGTCTAACCATCATGTCTAAGTATTAACAACAGAAATGCTGGATATGTTAATTTGTGACAACCATTCTCAAGATTGGAGATTTTGCTATGGTGATGACACTGTAGGCTAGAGTTTCTGACAGATCAATGTTCATTGACTTGTATGAGTCTAACCATCATGTCTGAATACCAACACCAATGATGGAAATATTTATATTATATTTGATAGTTTGATGTTTTTCTTAAAATATGGTTGTGGATGGTTATATTTCTGTTGCTATGGTGATGACACCTGTAGGCTAGAGTTTCTGACGGGTCAATGTTCATTGGCTTGTATGAGTCTAACCATCATGTCTGAATACCAACACACAAATGGTTAAAACATATTATATTTGATTGTTTGGTGTGATATCTTAATCTATGATTGTAGATGGATATTTTAATTTGTTACAACCATTCCTTCAAGATTGGAGATGGCAATAATGTTGTGTAAAACTTGTGTTGCTACGGTGATGAAGCCTTGTGGGCTAGAGTTCCTCTTTTGAGACTCGCCATGTGATTTTGTACCTAAGATCATGTGCGATATCTCATAAAATGTTTACAAAATTTACGATATTTTCTTTAAATGACATTATTTATTATGTCGTGTGGTGATCAGGATGTACGCTACACATTATGTTGTGTTTCAGGGTGATATATTATGTGGTCAGCATTTACTTTTTCACATCATCTCGGGTGGGTGGCAGGTGGGAGTGTGTGATGGGTAATTTAATGATCGGGGTTCATCCTTACCGGAATTCCGATTGTTGACCTGGTTTGGCCCTCAAATACGTCTTTGGTATTTTGTATGTGAGTATTACGATTATTCTTAATCCAATTTTAGGGGAAGGGGCCAAGTGACTTGGTGTGGTATGGACCTGGCACCAGGTCAGGTTATTCTAATTTCAGGGCTGAATATATTTTTGTTTGATGTAAATATTCCGTTCTGATTTTGGGATTTTCACGTGATCAAACCTGTTTGCGCGGCCTTTCATGACCTTAGCTGTTGATATGACGTTAAACACCAATAAACAAACAAACACATCATCTCGTGTTTCAGGATGAATGGTGTGCTGGAGTTTGTGGACACTGCCGACATGACGGTGATGGCGCAGACCGAACATTTCATGGCCACCGACGTCGAGTGGGATGCCACGGGGAGATACGTCGTCACCGGCGTCAGCTGGTGGGGCCACAAGGTACCACTCATACTCTTTATATGGCCAGTAATTGGTAGAACATAGTTTCCGAATGACATTAGTGTAACGAGGCAGTCTAGAATCTAGTCTGGTATTCTCTATTAACTTTTATCGTCTGCTGTTTTTTATTTTCATTTTGTCTCTTCTAAAATATGATTTGACAACACTAGAATCATTTCCCCATAATCCCCATAGACATCTTCAGTCTATGGGGATTTAACATGGGGAAAATTTCCAATGGAAATAATTATATAATGTGCTGGTGAACCATCTTTGTTGCAAAAGGAGACAAACTATTATAGGAAGGAATGGCCTTTTTGTGGAATTTATCGGGGTATAAACTTGGAAAAGTCGCGGGAATACTGGACGAAGGCCTGAAGGCCTCGTCCAGTATTCCCGCGACTTTTCCAAGTTTACATCCCCGATAAATTCCACAAAAAGGCCATTCATTCCTTATAATTTCAGCATTTGAAATAAATTCATCAAGAAAATGTGTTTATTTTCCGTTTTCTTAAGAATTATTTTAACTGGGCCTCACGGTTACGGAAAGTAGTTCGGCGTGGGAGTTTACTGGGATATAAATTTTGGACAGAGACTTGCTACGGGCCAATCAAATGTTAGGGAATTGTGTAAATATTTTTGTGCTTGAATTATACAACAGCAACAGATGACAATTTAAGTTTCCCACATTCTAAGGGTTAACAACCAACCTATTTTGTCTGCAGGTGGACAATGGCTACTGGCTCTGGTCATTCCAAGGGAGACTACTACAGAAGCAGCCATTGGACAAGTTCTGTCAGTTGTTATGGAGACCCAGACCCCCCACACTGCTGTCTATTGAGGAAATCAAGGTATACTGGCACATTTCTCAGAGCTCCAGATAAGGTGCGTATTTGCGTAAATACCCAATTAAAATTGCCAAAAACCGCCAATTGAAATCAGAAGTAGTGAGTATCAAAAAGCAATGTAAAGTTTGAGGTATCATGCTACAGAAAACAATAAGCAGACTACAAATATAGCATATTTTCTTATTTTTCCTTGAAAACACATCTTGGTATTTCATTAGAATTTTCTCCAAGTCCAAGGAGACAATTCTAATGAAATACCAAGATGTGTTTTCATTTAGAAGCAAACTATTCAATAAGTGCGGTCTGCTGATGTGTAAACAGTAGTGTGATTCTATTTTACACAATTAAAATTTTGAAATACACAATTGATTCAGAAATGATGGAGTGACAATACTCAATTAATAATTCCTTATCTGGAGCCCTGCATTTCTTGTATTTAAGCACTACAGACTATAGTACCAATTTGAACTTCAGTGTAGACCGAGTTAAGCTGCCTTGCAAAATAGAAGTCTTTTAAAGTGACTGTTTGTTAGATGGTACCCTTTGAAGTTGCATTCCGCAGATAGAATTGAGATTAATCAATTAATATCGTATGAATACGGTCACAACATGTCCCTGATTATAGACGTGTGTTTGTCGGCTAATTATCATATTTGCATGTCCGAGTTTTATGTCGTAAACAGCAAGTTGAGGAAATTCCATGCTAATTTTAACTTGGCTGTATCTGGAAAAAAACACTAGTAGTGACGCAATTCTTTCACCTATCTATCGAGAGAGAGAAACCTGCGAGCAGTAACGTAATGAGAGAGAGATTAAATGATGGCATGTTTATGGTTTCAGGACATCAAGAAGAATATCAAGAAATACTCGCACAGGTTTGAGGCCCAGGATCGCCTGCGGCAGTCAACTGTGTCTTCTGTAAGTATTATAGAAATGAATGGCCTTTTTGTGGAATTTATCGGGGGCATAAACTTGGAAAAGTCGCGGGAATACTGGACGAAGCGATAAAAAATTATACCCCCGATAAATTCCATAAAAAGGCCATTAATTCCTTATAATTCCAGCATTTGAAATAAATTCATCAAGAAAATGTGTTTATTTTCCGTTTTCTTAAGAATTATTTTAACTGCGCCTGACGGTTACGGAAAGTAGTTTGGCATGGAGTTTACTGGGATATAAATTTTGGACGGAGACTTGCAACGGACCAATCAAATGTTAGGGAATTGTGTAAATATTTTTGTGCTGGAATTATTGATCAATCCCTAAATGGCGGGACTGAACATTCTTGTCTACTGTTGGTTTATTTTAAATATCTTGTTATAACCCCGGCATACGAAGTATGTCGACGAGTACATGTATATATTTTGTTCATATTTCGGTCCGTAAGATTTGCATTAAAGTTTTTGGGTACCCATTGTCTCTGCAACTGTAAGTCAGATTGACTTGAAACTTCATATACTTCTTTATCATCATCATCCATATTTTCATTCTATTGCCCACCCATGCGGTTTACATGCCCAAGGTCAGATAATTTTGGTATCTCGAGGTGCTGATCACATGCTCCAGTTTGTCATATTTCTCCATAAAAATATGGTTTGACAGCACTTTAGAATTCTAACCTGCTGTCAAAGATTGTTTTTATGTGAAATATGATAAAATTTAATTCAGCATGGTAAGGGTTAGACCCTGACTTCAATTTTGTTATCCGCATTTTTTTTTGTATATGCAATAGCTATTGATAAAAACCTGTTGTAACATGTTAGAATTATCTTCAATCTACCATTTACATCATCAGAACTCCTGAAAAACTACAATTTATTTCCTGCCCATAAGCAATAAACAATTACATAACTGGGGGATGTTTCACTAAACTTCGTACGACGAAAATATTTGTAAGTGCAAACTTTTTATAATAGTCTGTACATTTCACATGAACAATGTTTTTTGGTAAACAATTATTGGATTTACATTTATTGAGCATAGGCTGATGCAGCCTATGCTCAATAAATGTAAATCCATCAATTGAAATTTCCAGACGGTCCTAAATTTGCACTTACGAACATTTTAGTCGTACATAGTTTGGTGAAAAGGGCCCCAGATATTTTTGTCATGAAATGTGATGGAAAGCATGGAGTTGGCTTTTACGTGTGGCACCTAGCACCAGATCAATATTTTGTCGAACATACACAGAATATGTTAATTTTCCCCACTGTCAGATGAAAGGGTTCTGGTGTGTTGCTATGGTGATAACACCTATAGGCTGGCTAGAGTTTCTGACCAGTCAATGTTAATTGGCTTGTATGTGTCTGACCACCATGTCTGAATACCAACACAAATGGTGGAAATATTTGTATTATATTTGATGTACTTCCTTAATCTATGATTGTAGATGGTTATATTTATGTTGCTATGGTGATGACACCTGTAGGCTATAGTTTCTGACAGGTCCATGTTCAGTGGCTTGTACGAGTCTAACCAACATCCATGTTGTGCGAAGAATTGTGCTCGATGCAAATATTCCGTAAACAAATGTGGGGTCATTTTGAAAAAAAAGTATGGGATCATCCCATAAAAAAAACATTTAAGTTCCTTTACCTTAACTCTTTGCATGCTAGCGGCGGAAATATCCGCCAAGCGAATTAGGAGTATATGTTTTATTTCTCTCTGTAAATATGTCTTGAAATTTCATTAGAATTGTGTCCTCCGGACACAATTCTAATGAAATTCCAAGACATATTCATGACATTTATAAGGAGAAATAAAAGAAAATATAATGAATTGTCATCTGCTATTTTTGAATTATTTATAGCCCACAAATTTCCCAGCATGCAAAGAGTTAATCCAATGATTCAATCAATGTGCCAATATTCTTTATTCAGGGGTAAAATGTAAATTTAATAAAGTTTGTCGTGTTATGTCGACTATATGGTTATTCACCTCAACATACCTGTAATTCGGTAGTTTCTCGGAGTACCAAAATCGTTTTAATTTGGCATTTGAGATATCAATAAATACATATCTCAGTAAATCATTAAGTATAAGCCAGTATGTTCAATAATGCCCAATTTGGCCAAGTGATAGCTGACGAAAAATCACACACAGGTCACACACAAAATGAAAGTACAATCTGTAGCATTCACATTATAGTTTTTATTTCGCCCATTGGGCATATCTTACGAAGTGAATACTGACATATGCTCACTTTCTCAGACTGTTCAAACTTGATTATATCATGTTCATTATAAATTTATTTAGTGAGTAATTAAATCACGTGTCTCAAAATAGCACCCATTGATAGTTGTTAGATATCCATTTCGGGCCGGAAGTAATTGAGTTGTGAAGCTGCAATTCGTACCCAGCACTATTTGTACATTTTAAATTTCATCACCGGCTGATACGGTTCAAAGTTTTAGCGCGCGTCAGCATGGAAAATCATGGGTCTTTCACAATTTAGTGCTAATCCCACAAGGGTGCGTCCTTGGCTGAACACTGCATCATGTCTGAATACGAACACAAACGATAGAAATGTTTATATTGTACTTGATAGATGTTTTGTCTTAATCTATGCTTGTAGATGGTTATATTTCTGTTGCTACACCTGTAGGCTAGAGTTTCTGACAGGTCATTGTTCAGTGGCTTGTATGAGTCTGAATACCAACACCAATGGTGGAAATATTTATATATTATATTTGATTGTTTGATGTAATATTTGAATGTATGACTGTAGATGGTAACATTTCTGTTGCTATGGTGATGACACCTGTAGGCTAGAGTTTCTGACAGGTCAATCTTCATTGGCTTGTATGAGTCTAACTATCATGTCTGAATAGCAACACAAAGGATGGACATATTTATTAGGGCCCCGACGAGAATCGGATACATCCTTCCACATTAATACAATTACCCTCGCTACTAATCGTATGTCCGTCCGTCTGTCTGTTTATTTTTGGAAAGCTTTTGTAAGAGTTTCTCAAATCACCTGCCTTAAGGGACCTTAGCTGTTGATAGGCCGGTAAACCCCAATGAACAAACTCAAATCACCTATAATTTCTCTTCGCCTTCAGCTAATATCTTCCTATTGCACACATGCCTTGAGTAACGATACATCCTTCCACATTAATACAACTAGCCTCCCTACTTGTCATATGTCCGTCAGTCTGTTTAGTTTTTGAAACTTTCTGTATCCGTCTCAAATCACCTATAGGGGTGGGCCTTAAGTGCGTCTACAGACCATATTTTCTAGTGTTCTATTTGATTGTTTGATGTAATATCTTGATCTATTATTGTAGATGGTTATATTTATATTGCTATGGTGATTACACATCGAGTCATCATGTCTGAATGCCAACACAAATTATGGAAACATTTATATTATATTTGATTGTTTGATGTTTATTATAGTCCGTATAGATTGTAGATGGGTTATATTTCTGTTGCTATGGGGATGACAACTGTAGGCTAGAGTTTCTGACGGGTCAATGTTCATTGGCTTGTATGAGTAACCATCATGTCTGAATACCAACACAAATGGTGGAAATATTTATATTATATTTTATGTACTTCCTTAATCTTAATCACCGGGGCGGGATCAACTGATCCTGAGAATAGTGCTGCAGTAGCCATTGCTTGTCGTAAAAGGCGACTAAACTGGCTTAACGATTGGGTTCATGCTTTCCGGAACCCACTATACCGGATTTGGCCCTGATGTACATTTTTGGCTTTCTTGTATGTGAGAGTTGAGCCAGGCTATGCCCCATATATAAAAGTAAGATTAGCGCTAATCCTAATACTTTTAGGGATGGGATAAATGATGCTGGTGTGGCGAGGGCCTGGCACCAGATCAGGTTGTTCTAATTTCAGGACTGAATATATATTTTGATTGTAAATATTGAGTTCTGAAGTTGGGATTTACCCCCCTCGGACAGGTGGATACGGGACACGACCCCGTTGACCCGTCTGCGTGTAGACTCCCTGAGGCTTGTACCTCTATGTCAGAAAAGCGGACGTTAAACCCTATTCACTCACTCACTCACTCCTTAATCTATGATTGTAGATTGTTATATTTCTGTTGCTATGGTGATGACACCTGTAGGCTAGAGTTTCTGACAGGTCATTATTCAGTGGCTTGTATGAGTCTAACCACCATGTCTGAATACCAACACAAATAATGGAAATGTTTATATTATATTTGATGTACTTCCTTAATCTATGATTGTAGATGGTTATATTTCTGTTGCTATGGTGATGACACCTGTAGGCTAGTTTCTGACATTCATGTATGTCTGGTTTAGAATCTCATCATGTCTGTACACACAAATGTGGTATTTATATTATATGATGACTTCCTTATCATGTTGAATGTTATATTTCTGTTGCATGGTGATGTTACCTGTAGGCTAGAGTTTCTGACAGGTCAATGTTCATTGGCTTGTACGAGTCGAGCCATCATGTCTGAATACCAACACAAATGATGGAGAAAAAAATTATATCGCAACCATTGCTCCATCTAGCATAATAGAGGGGGTTGAATAAATGCTGTTTATATCTGAAGTAACCTAATATACATGAAGTGCCGTTTTTGCCTTTATTTCTTCAACTTGACCCCTAATCGTAGCCTCTGATTCGCTGTCGGTGCAGCTGAATTTTGTCCATTTTTACAGTATATGCGACGTAACCAATGACATAGATATGTCCATTATGATTGCAATGCTTATTATGACAACTGTGTAGTCTAAATCGAGCCAATATTGAAGTGCATCGTAAATAATTAAATTTAATCAGATATAATATCGAATCTACCTAGCGTGGACGCCGCCATTTTGCTTTGAATGACGTCGCTGGATTTGTGACGTATGACTAGGGAATGACGTCAAAACATGATGTCACGCACCTTCAAACAATTAACTTTAGTATGCGGTATAAATTAAATACATGATTAGTGCCGTAGAATATAAAATATATTCGGTTTCGCCCCGACAAATTTATAGGGGCTCGCTCCAATAATGCTGTTTAATGCTCAACCGAATATATTTTACATTTGACGGCACTAACTAATGTATTTACTATATATTATGTTTGATGTTTATTGTAGTCGTAGATGGGTTATATTTCTGTTGCTATGGTGATGACACCTGTAGGCTAGAGTTTCTGACGGGTCAATGTTCATTGGCTTGTATGAGTCTAACCATCATGTCTGAATACCGACACAAATGATGGAACTATTTATATTATTTTTGATTGGTCTTTATCTTTTAAATCTATGATTATAGATGATTATAGTTCTGTTACTATGGTGATGACACCTGTAGGCTAGAGTTTCTGACAGGTCAATGTTCATTGGCTTGTAAGAGTCTAACCATCATGTCTGAATACCAACATAAATGATGGAAACATTTATATTGTGTTCGATATTTATTATAGTCTATGAATGTAAATGGGTTATATTTCTGTTGCTATGGTGATGACACCTGTAGGCTAGAGTTTCTGACAAGTCAATGTTCATTGGCTTGTATGAGTCTAACCATCCGGTCTGAATACCAACATAAATGATGGAAACATTTATATTGCGTTCGATGTTTATTATAGTCTATGATTGTAGATGGGTTATATTTCTGTTGCTATGGTGATGACACCTGTAGGCTAGAGTTTCTGACGGGTCAATGTTCATTGGCTTGTGTGAGTAACCATCATGTCTGAATACCAACACAAATGATGGAACCATTTATATTATTTTTGATTGGTTCTTTGTCTTTTAAATCTATGATTATAGATGATTATAGTTCTGTTACTATGGTGATGACACCTGTAGGCTAGAGTTTCTGACAGGTCAATGTTCATTGGCTTGTGTGAGTCTAACCATCATGTCTGAATATCAACACGTTCAATGATGGAAACATTTATATTGTGTTTTGATGTTTATTATAGTCTATCAATGTAGATGGGTTATATTTCTGTTGGGTGATGACACCTGTAGGCTAGAGTTTCTGACGGGTCAATGTTCATTGGCTTGTGTGAGTCTAACCATCATGTCTGAGTAACAGAAAACATTATGGAAATATTTATATTACCCGGAGTGGGGTGGGGGGGGGGAGGTATATTTGATTGTTTGAGGTTTTATTTTAATCTATGATTGATATGTGGTTATATTTCTGTTGCTATGGTGATGACACCTGTAGGCTAGAGTTTCTGACAGGTCATGTTCATTGGCTTGTATGAGTCTAACCATCATGTCTGAATACCAACACACATGATAGAACTTTACTGTATTTATATTATGTTTGATGTGTATATTCAACAAATGATTGTAGATCGCTATATTTCTGTTGCTATGGTGACGACACCGGTAGACGGGTCATTGTTCAGTGGCTTGTACGAGTCTAACCATCATGTCTGAATACTGACACAAATGATGGAAATAGTTATATTATATTTGATTGTTTGGTGTAATATCTTAATCTATGATTGTAGAATTTTATATTTCTGTTTCTATGGTGATGATACTTGTAGGCTAGAGTTTTAGACAGGCCAATGTTCATCGTCACCATCGTGTGTGAATACCAACGCAAATGATGGAAATATTTAAATTTGATTTGATTGTTGACAGTGTTCATTGGCTTGCATGAGTCTAACATGTGTTCCAAATTACAACTGATCGTTTTGAGTGCTGGGAGCATATTTTATAATTTCATTGCTGAACATGCTATTCTTTCCCCATCTGGTAAATTGGCTCATGATCTACACTGTGCATGCTGTGTTAAAATATTTGGAAAGTGTGGAAAGGGTTAACTGTATCTATACTTGCCAGGGGCAGCTGTGGACTAGCAGCCCATACACTAGACTGGCCACAGATGTCATTAGCAACATTTCTCCAGTCATGGACACATGACCTTGCTATTGAACAGATATGTGGCCATGACTGGAGAAATAGGTGTTTTGTTTTTTTGTTGCTATGGTGATGACACCTGTAGGCTAGAGTTTCTGACAGGTCAATGTTCATTGGCTTGTATGAGTCTAACCATCATGTCTGAATACCAACACAAATGATGGAACTATTTATATTATTTTTGATTGGTCTTATCTCACTTAGACATGCATGGCTTAATCTTTGAGACAAGTATCTTTTAAATCTATGATTATAGATGTTTATAGTTCTGTTACTATGGTGATGACACCTGTAGGCTAGAGTTTCTGACAGGTCAATGTTCATTGACTTGTATGAGTAACCATCATGTCTGAATACCAACACATGACCTTGCTATTGAACAGACATGTGGCCATGACTGGAGAAATGAGCCTTATAGCCGTTGTGACCTGTGTAGACCCAGATCAGCCTGCGCATCCGCGCAGTCTGATCAGGGTCTGCACTGTTTGCTATTCAGCCAATTAAACATCTTTTATGCTCTTGACAAACAGCATATATCTTTATCAGGTTGCATGATTGTGTCAACAGATTAGGAATTAGACTGGCAAAAACTGGCATCCACACAGTGACATATAAAACGTTATTCAATCCTAAATTACATTTGCAGGAGCTTCTTGAGAAACGCCGTCAGTTGATGACAGATTTTGACAACTATCGCCGGGCAGCCCGTGAAGAATTTGACAACTACAAGGATCGCAGAATTGGTCTGAGAGGTATTTTAACTATCGTATAATGTTGCCCTCACTGACTAAAGTGGGCTTATTATCACCTCGCCAATAGGCAAGAGTGGGTTTTATAGCGTTAGTCCATGTAGGTATGTATGTGCGTGCTTTAGTAACACCTTTCATTTTGCAATACCGGTAACTTATGAACTGCTTTTATCAATTTTGATAATAGTTGGCCACAATCTGTGTCCAGGGATTGTGCTTTGTTTTGTATATGACCCACGTCCGACCACCTAGTTTGTAAGGTAAATGCGTTTTTTCTGTATTCAACAACTTGAACCGCTTTCCAGATTTTGATAATATTTGGCCGCAACTAGGTTGGCGCTAGGATTTTTAAATTAGTAGCCAGATGAACTGATAATGCGACAAAAGACAATACTCTTTTACATCTGCTGCAATATTTGTAAAATCATAGTACTTTTTCAAATAATTTCTGAAATTATTAGAGTGGGTGGGAGCATGCAATGGGTAATTTAACGATTGGGGTTCATCCTTAACGGAATTCCGACTGGAGACCTGGTTTGGTCCTCACATACGTCTTTGGCATTTTGTATGTGACAGTTCAATCTAGTTATACCCCTTATGTACGATTATTTAGTAATCCTATTTTAGGGGAAGGGGCCAAGTGACTTTGTGGTATGGACCCGACACCAGGTCAGGTTATTCTAATTTCAGGGCTGAATATATTTTTTCTGGATGTAAATATTTATTCCGTCTGATTTTGGGATTTTCCCCCAATGCAGCAGGTTAAAACGGGATCAAACCCGTTTGACCGGCCTTACATGTTGATAGGCCATTAAACACCAATAGACAAACAAACAGAAATTATTAGTTGCCAAAATGTCCATTTCTGAAATATTAGTAGCCACAATGTGTTTTAAAATGGTGGACCCTTGGTCAAAAATCGGCGGGACCAGGGTCAAGTAGTGGTCAATATGGTCATGTCGTCAAGACAATCACTCTGGAGCATTTTTTGTCAAAATCAAATTATCACGTCATCCAAGATGGCCGCCAAAAGGTCAAACCGGTATTTTTTTTATTAGAGGTTTCAAACTTACTAACCGCTTGGCCGATGCTTGCAAAACTTCATAGTTATTGTCTTACGGTGAAACAGATTTTTCAAATTGGAGATCGTCACATAATCAAAGATGGCCGCCACATAAAGTTGGACAAAATCTTTAAACAATGTGAGCGATATAGGGCCACAATGTGCCCTCTTATTTGTTTATTTAATAACTTATGAACCGCTTCACTGATTTTGATAATATTTGACCACAATGTGTGTCATGGGATTGTGCTTTGGTTTGCATACGACCCACGTCCAACCGCCCAAGGTCAGGTTACTGAGGACTTATGATGTGCTTTTTTTTTTTATTATTATTATTATCAAGGCTGCCAGTGAGGGGATTAGCCATTTAATAACGATGCCCTTGTTGAGTTTGTGATCATACTCGGTCAGCCTGCACAGTCTATTCAGAGCTACACCAGAGCTGCCAACTGTTACGATTTTTCCGTATTTGTTCCGGAAAATACGTTAGAAATACGGAAGTACGGATAACAATTAAAAAGTACGATTTTTTAAACAAATCAGCGCGGAAATATCTGGAAATAATAATTTTGTTTCACAATTCTGCCAATAACCATGGGGTTGGCAGCTCTGCTACACCAAGAGTAACCTCAATATTTAAATTCCCAACTTGGCATGTAAAAACATTTTTCACTGGCCCAAAGACCATTTAACTTGCCTATTAGAACGTCAAACTGCTAAACAAATATTTTTTATTTCTAATTCATCTAGTGATAAATTACAGGATTATTTAATGTATGAATTCTGGAACTGTTGATTTAATTCAATGAAAACACAAAATGGTACTAAAATGAAGGATTTTTCGCAGGAAATACCGGGAAATACAGGGAAATACGAATCTTGGTGGTATTTTTCATTCCAAAATGTCAAGATGAGTCTCTATATTCCCCTATATCTACTATGGTTTATATCTGTGTAGACTGATAAGCCTACAGGTAAAACATTCTGCAATAAGAAAAGAAATAATAAGTTTATTTAGAGAAAAAAAACATCATTATTTTCTAGACAATTTTCTTCCCTATATACAAGTCTATGTAGTATTTGCCAACTGTCTATTTTATTGTATATGAGAACACCCCTCATTACTATAGTAACCTGCCACTAATAAAAGCTTCTTTTGGAATTTTGAGAAAATCCCTGTTGATAACAGGGATAATCCATGCACAGTGTATAAAAGTGTAATTGTTTTACAACTTGACATGACCATATACAGACCACCTGGGTTCTTATTATACAGTATGACACAAAAGGTGTGAGAGAAGGCTGACAATTAACAGCCTGTTGTCATAGTCTGATGGTTTATTAAATTATATTAAAGTCTCATCAATGTACATGCAAATAAGTAGACATTAGTAGGCTTTTGGCTAATTTTAACGATTTTAGGTACTGTATCTCATGTATACATGTACGTACCATCGTGGCCCATAGTCTTCATGTTAAATAAATGTCATAATAATAATGCAAATAAGTAATACAAATGCAAAGCATAAAACAACATTACATTGTCAGTCATATAAGACTTGTAAGAGACTGTGTATGCACATCATGCATGCTAAGATCATTTATTCTCATTTCTTGATACCGAATATTAGTGTGGGAGAAGGTTGACAATTAACAGCCTGTTGTCTAAACATAGTCTGATCATGATGACGTTATCCTTGTGAATTGTATCTAGCAGACACTCCTTCCTAAAAAATGAAGAAGTAATTTACAAAAAAATAATACAACCAAAATATAAATGTCATGGTTGCCAAATATTCCACCTGATGAGTACCCCTAGTTGGGAATGAAACAGATCTATACATTGTAATTAACCCCTATATCTAATTATTAAGTTGTTGATTGTTTAATTAACTATTACTGAGCTCAAAACTTAATTTAAATAACTTTAATTATCAAATAATAACATCAAAATTCATATTTCCCGGTATTTCCCACTTTGGGGAGTATTTCCCGGGACGGAATACCGGTATTTCCCGCCGGGAATTCCCGCCCCCGGTATTTCCCGGCCAACCCTGATTTTTCGCAAAATTGTAATTACTCCCTACCACCTCCATACAGGGTTCAAGCTAGGCCAAAAATGTAGGGAGAAGTGACTTCTCCCTCCTGGCAAAATAATAAATAGGGAGAAGTGAGGCAAAATTAGGGAGAAGTGATAAAAATCATAATTTCACTGAACATTTCTCTTACGGTTATCGCGTAACTGTAAACTCTATGTTTTCAAAGCATCAAACTGTTCTTGTATATAGACCTTAAATGACCTTAGCTGTTGATATGTCATTAAACACCAATATTTAATCAATCATATTTGGAGAAAGGGGTTATTTAGTTCATTTGGTATTAGAAATGTGCTCATTTCCAATTGAGTGTACCATAGAACACTGCCTGCACATTATTCGGTACATACACTTCTGTTGGACATAGAGTATATTTCTATTACTATCATGTAAGAAGAATAAACCCAATAATAATATGAAACAAAACTTTATTTTAAGTTTTTTTTCTTCATTTTTCTGCAAGTATCGTAATGTAAAACAATGTATTTGACATAATCAACATGCGGGAAAAAAAAGTTTTTATTATCTCGGGCATCAATTATCACACTACACGACTTTCAAACAAGGAATTATATTGTTTTCATTGAAGAAACCGCCAATTAATTAATACGGCCCTCGATGTTAAGGCCCGATTCATTAAGCGCGATTAATTTAGCATGTAACAGCTCGACACCCTGTGGTATACACCTGTGGTGTACACAGCACAGGTCACATGTCTCCAGTTATCACGTGATCCGCAATCCGCATAAATTTAACAGGTCGTCCAATAGAAAAATCGATACCGCAACCTTCACATCACGTGTTACAGCATGGGCCCAGCTGCGCGATTAGCTTTACATACAACGGAGAACCAGCCATGTGCGTGTGCAGTTTACACACGATTTGTGTAAACAAACTATGATACTGCCCTCAATACAAAGTTTAGAACCCATTTCATTGCTTATTTCTGCGAATGTAAAACTATCATCTGTATACAGAACGATCCAAGATATTTATGAGATTATGACGGGATATTGAGGGTAAAACCAGACTGGTCACAGAAGAGCGTTTTTCCCGATTTTCTCGCATCTTGACACATCTCGATAACTGATCACTGACCGACACGGTACACGGCCAAGCAGCTGGAATTAGCGAGATATGATCAGTGTATGGGAAATCCGCATTACCGGACACTAATTTGGTTCTAGCTGGGTTTTTGAGAATATATTTTCCGAGATATTTTTAGGGCGAAGTGGACTTCGCTTTTCTGGACGGACAGGGCGAAGTCCGAGAGATCAAGGCGAGAATATCGCCCACTTCGCCCCCAAACCTGAACCCTGCCATAGATTGAGGGTGTGTGAGTCTGCAGTATGACATTTCTGCAGCTTAACTCTACATGCTGGGAAATTTGTGGGCTATAAATAGTTCAAAAATAGCAGATGACAATTCATTATATTTTCTTTTATTTCTCCTTATAAATGTCATGAATATGTCTAGGAATTTCATTAGAATTGTGTCCGGAGGACACAATTCTAATGAAATTTCAAGACATATTTATTGAGAGAAATAAAACATACATGTATATTTCGTTTGGCAGATATTTTCGCTGCTAGCATGCAAAGAGTTAAATGCAATATGCCTCATTTTCTTTGCTACAGGGCACCACCAGTCATCGGTAACCATTATGTATTCTTGCAGGTATAGACACAGACGAGTTGGACAATCTCCACGAAGACGAGTTTGAGGAGGAAATCGTTGAATTCTTGCTGAAAGTTGAAGAAATAATCCTCGACGAGTAGAAAGTTATCGAGTTGCCGCAATCAGAGCACGTGGGGATTATACCAGTCCTCGCTGTGTTTGTCGTTGGGATTTTGTGTATAATAACCGCCTACAGCAGCCATCTTGGAAGCCAGTCGTGTGTATCAGATATACTAGTACTCTCATTGGATAATAGATACTGAATTATTGACGTTGTGCTACATAATTATAGAATCAAGAGAAAATTGACGTTTACTTTTCACTAAGGGAAATTTGTGGTCTATTGTGTGTTAACAGTGCTGTTATCGATTAATGTATAGAGCTTGTGTACGTGTGCCATTAACCTAAAATTTGATTGTGTGTAACTGAGCATTACCTGCAGCCGTGTATGTATTAAGCTTTAGTGCTTTATATTTACAGACATTTCCAAGTCGGCCCTTTAATTTATGGCGATGAAAGTCATTTATTGGGTGCATTATTTATTGAGAATGGCTGCAGCGACTTGTGCCTGCATGTATATCCCTGTTAGTTTATGCAGTCTGAAATCTCACTACTCTGGGTTATACCCCTCCCCATTCAGAATACGGAATTTCTTGTCTAGGAAAATGTGTAAATTAAAGTTTTGGGAATGTGGAATTCTCTTTAGGAATGTAATAAAATTCTTATTTAATCTTCATCCTTTTGTATGTATGCTAATGTCCCTACATGTTCACCCGGCCTTACATGACCTTAGCTGTTCATAGGCCGTTAAGCACCAACAAACAAACCTACAATTTCAATATGGCTGTGACTGAAAAACTGGGGATTTACGACCAGTGCAGATCCAGATCAGCCTGTGCATCCGCAGTCTGACTAGTCCCAGAGCTGGGTCAACTTTATTTACACTTTTTGGCACACGGGTTCCGATGGTTGTTTCTAATGTAAAAATATATGTGGAATTCAAAAATCCATTTCTTAAAAACACCAAACCTGACCAGTTTTTTCACAAATCGATGATTTTTTAGGGTACCCCAATTTTTTATACGACCGTTTAAAAAAACAACAAAAGTACGTATTATGTTTTACCGTGGGACGGCGGGCAGGTGGCGGACAGAAAAACTGCATAGTTTTTGACAACTCCTCTGAAACCGTTCAGTGAATCGATCTGAAACTATACACACGTCTTTTACACATATTGAAGATGTGCATTTTGGTGTTTTTATGCCAATTTTTTTGTTTTACAAAAATATCACCTTGTTAACTTAAAAGCCACTTTTTCTGCGTTTTTGCATACAATTCTATATAGGGTACAGAGTTTGTGTACACAGCTTCTCTGAAACCGTTCAGTCAATTGATCTGAAAGTATACACACGTCTTCTGCACATATTGAAGATGTGCACCTTGGTGTTTTTATGCCGAAAAAACATATTTAAGAAAAATATCACCTTTTTAACTTTAATAGCCATTTTTTTACATAATTGTATACAATTCAATATAGGGTACAGAGTTTGTGTACACAACTCCTCTGAAACCGTTCAGTCAATCGATCTGAAACTATACACACGTCTTTTACACATATTGAAGATGTGCACCTTAATAGTGTTTTTATGCTGAAAAAATATCACCTTTTTAACTTGGCCATTTTTTCTACATTTTTGTATTCAATTCTATATAGGGTACAGAGTTTGTGTACACAACTCCTCTGAACCATTCAATGTGAAACTACACACACGTCTATTGAAGATGTGCACCTTGGTGTTTTTATGCCGAAAAAATATCACCTTTTTAACTTAATAGCCATTTTTTCTACATTTTTTTATCCAATTCTATATAATTTCTACTTTACACATCTCTACCTAAATTAGTTTACCTGTTTATTACAACAAGAGGAAGAAATAACGCTACAGATTTTCAAATTCTCATTAATGTATCTTGCCTTGGTGACAGCTTCACATTTCTGCATCTGTAGCCTATTTCATCAACATTGCAAAGTATACTTTACTAGCAAAGTATACTTTGAGGGAGTAATCATTTATTTTTCCTGAAATGCATTATTTCATATAGAACTAACAAATGCATATATTTCATGATTAAAAGTATGCAGAATTATTATACTGAATTTATTACATTATCACAGCCATTAAATTGCTGTGATAATGTAATAAATTCAGTATAATAAAAATTAATAAATTTTTCAAAACATTGAAAATTTCTCCCTCAAAGTATACTTTGCTACTAAAGTATACTTTGCTACTAAAGTATACTTTGCAATGTTGATGAAATAGGCTACTGTACTGTCTGGCCCAATCTTCGACGGGCGTATTTTGTGACTTACGGCACTCTTGTTGTCATGATATGTACAAGAGAAACAAACGTTGGTTTCAGACATGATGTGTCATTTTCTCAAATGTAATAACACCATCGTTTGCATAAACATAAACAATGACGTTTTTGTGTTTTGTAAATTTTTACCAAATTGAGGGTTACATAGGGATCCACAAAATGAGTGTAAAATAATCAGGACAAACCATTAGATTTAGTATGTAAATTGTGTAAATTGCTAATATAGGCCACCATTTTTGAAAATTCTCATTTTGTAAGTACGTAAATATGTTACAAATTCATGGTCAGAAGCATCATAACATTGGTCCGGCAAAGGTCGGGGATCCCACCCACCACACATACAAAGTGTATGTTGTTACCACTCGGTTGAACCGTCTCGTTGAGACGGTTCAAGTGAGTGGTGACAACATACACTTTTGGTAAGAAATGAGAAAAATTGCAGAGAAATAGTTTGAGATTTGTGCGTCGGCTGATAAAATATTATCAAATGAGTTTTAGCGGACACGAAAAACAAAGCAGAAAATTGATGTTGGAGTCAACAGTATGAGACGTGCATAGTTCTTGTTTATATAATAATTACATTCCTGGGCCTTCTATATATATACGCATATATATATATATATATTATATATGTGCAGAGCTCCAGTTAAGGTGCGTAATTTGACCAACTTGGGGTGAAATTTTGTTATTTCTTCATCAAAAATGGCAAGTTTGGAGTCCTTTAGAATCGTCTCATTGAGACGATGCTAAAGCACTCCCAGCTTGCCATTTTTGATGGAGAAATTTACCTCCAAATTGCGCACCTTAACTGGAGCTCTGTATATATGCATGTATGAATTCTAAATATTTCAATAACAAATAATATTTTGGTCAAAATTATTGGTCCGGCAGATGCCGGATCTGCGGGACCTGTTCCGACGCCCCTGAGTTATGTCACTGCAGTGCATATAATAAACACCATTCTTAGGAATAAAATTGTTTATTACACTCTTGCAAATTATTTGCACCAGTTTCGCTGTGAGAGAAAACCTGTAATCAACTCCTTACAAATAATACACAGTGAAGAGAACACCCGTAATTGCGCGCCTGTTTTCTTCAAAACCACGAACTACCATGCAAAATGTTTAATTTATATTACAGTCGAAATGTTTAATTTTTATTACAGTCAAAATAAAATAATTTGGAAAGGGTCTCCACTAATCTAGAATGTTAATGTGAATGGAACAGATTCCAAACATGCACTCGAATATATCTGGTTCATAGAGACAGCAGCGTAATTTGGATTTCAAAAAAGGTTTACAAGACCTCACATTTGATGTTGCACAACGTAATGTGTGTAGTGGTCGGGCGAATGAGATGGCGTAAATCAACGGTATGGGTTCCTCCTTATAGGAGCCTCGTGCAGGCACCGGGGCGGGATCAACTGATCCTGAGAATAGTGCTGCAGTAGCCATTGCTTGTCGTAAAAGGCGACTAAACTGGCTTAACGATTGGGTTCATACTTTCCGGAACCCACTATACCGGATTTGGCCCTCGTGTACATTTTTTGTATGTGAGAGTTGAGTCAGGCTATGCCCCATATATAAAAGTAAGATTAGCGCTAATCCTATTACTTTTAGGGGATGGGATAAATGATGCTGGTGTGGCGAGGGCCTGGCACCAGATCAGGTTGTTCTAATTTCAGGACTGAATATATATTTTGATTGTAAATATTGAGTTCTGAAGTTGGGATTTACCCCCCTCGGACAGGTGGATACGGGACACGACCCCGTTGACCCGTCTGCGTGTAGACTCCCTGAGGCTTGTACCTCTATGTCAGAAAAGCGGACGTTAAACCCTATTCACTCACTATTCACTCACTCCTCCTTATAGGAATCACGATTTGCCTGGTTTGGGCCTCGGGTACGTTTTTATCTTTGGCTCTTTAGTTACTTGGGAGTTGAATTGGGTTATTGCCCATTATAAAAGTAGTAGGGTTATTACTGATCCTACTGCTTTTGGTAGGGGCCAAGTGATTCTGGTGTGGCGAGGACCTGGCATCAGATCAGGATTATTCTGATTTCAGGGCTGAATGTATAGTTTTGTTATTGTAAATATGCAGTTCGGATTTTGGGATTTTCCCCCCATTTGTAGATGTACTTGTACATGTAATATATGGGATTTAGTACTAAACCCATTGACCCGGCCTTAAATGACCTTAGTTGTTGATAGGCCGTTAAACCCCAATAAACAAACGCACAACGTAACGTCAAAACACGGGAAAACACGTCGTTGTATAACTATTCATGCACATGTCACAATTAATTGATTATAATCTAAAAAAAAAAAAATAGACTGGGGGATGGGGGGTGTCGTCATCATTCAATGTTAAGTTTTCGTGTTAGTCATTACTTCAACACCTTATCAGCTTATCAAACTTTATACATACCTTTACTATGATATGCACATGAATATAGGACTATTCTCGGGGGGGGGGGGGGGGGGGGGGGGGGGGGGGGGGGGGCAGGGTCAAGGTCGAGGCGTAAAAAGGCGAGACATTTGATTCCGCGAAATTCTTGTCATCTGCTGTTTATTTTCCATTTTTATCATCAAAAACATGCTTTGACGGCACTTTAGAATAATTTACAACGTGCTTTGACAGCCTTTCAGAATCATTTCCATTAAAATGATATATGCTGCAATGGACGCAACAAATACATCCCAGGAACACACGATGACAAAACCCCAACAGATGAACGTCCCAGGCAGGTGAACAAATGAATACACTGAACAAGATGCAAGCAAACTTGACGAAATTGGTACCGACTTGGAAATGTCGGTGGCTGGCCCACTGATTTGTTCAAATCAGTTTACATGGCGACAAGGCTACTCCTTGCTGTCGTGTCCCTCCGAGAAAGGTACTATAGTATCTAATATCACTAAGACCTGAACATCCTACATAAATCATACATGAAAAACTCGTACACAGCAGACCTACCACTATTACTGTGGGTGGGTGGCAGGTGGGAGCATGCGATGGGTAATTTAACCATCGGGATTCATCCTTATCGGAATCCCAACCGGAGACCTCATTTGGCATTCATGTACGTCTTTGGCATTCGTGTACTGGATCGAACCAGTTGTTCCTGCCTTAAATGACCTTGGCTGTTGATAGGCCGTTACAAGAAATAAATAAAAAATTATTGTGCTTTCAATCGCCTGTTTCACCAGTCAACCATTTGGTAATTTAATTTAAATTATCTTCCAACAAACTCTAAGATGCTCTAGATAAGGCGTTTATTGGACCTGTTAAAATAACTGGAAAATGTCTACACCACTACAAAGCTAAAATAAACATAGTCCACTAACTACGTGCCTATGCCAATTTATGGGAAATGAACAGTATGAAAGAAAAACGCATAGAAACAAATGGAAACGTAAATATTGCGAAATTGGAATAGGGGTTGGGGCTATTGAAATTAGGATGGGACAAAAGTAAAGGCCGTACGGCTGGCTGAGTTCTAGGTGTAGTTTCATGTTTTCGACCATGGAAGTCGCCAACAATACTTTCTGATTATGAAGCGTACACGGTTTGCGCATAGCTGCTAGAAGGTAACATCACGAAACACGGTAAAGTGTACACGAATACATGTTGTCAGCAGCACATATACACTTATAAAACGAAAGCTCAACAAAACAAATCGGTTACACTGATGGAGGATGTTACGGAAACCCACTTCACTTTTTTTTAATTTCATTTTTTTTTTGAATTTTCAAGTTCTTTTCTTGAATTTTCAAGATCTTTTCTTGAATTTTCAAGAAAAGATCTTGAAAATTCAAGAAAAGAAGTTGAAAATTCAAGAAAAGATCTCGAAAATTCAAGAAAGTATCTTGAAAATTCAAGAAAAGATCTCGAAAATTCAGAAAAGTTAAAAAAAAGTGAAGTGGCTCTAATGGGCTTCCGTAGGATGTCGATCTACCCCTCAACTTTAACACAGATTTCTCAAATCATTTGACCATGAGCACAGATTCCGCGTGATGGGTGGGGTCGTAATAGAATGAATGTGAAGTTTCAAGAAAATCCTCCTTACGGTAGCAGATATACATGTAGTAGGTAGCCGAAAACTTGACGGACATGGAGGCGACTATAGATGTGTGTTCGGAGTAAACAACAAATCTGCTGTGTAAAACGTGTGGTTTCGTTGTGTGACTTACGCTCACTATTTGGCGTGTTTGTTTTGGCAACTTGGAGAGACGAACACACAGATAAAAGCCGTCAACACGTTCAATGAGCATGACACTAAGCTTATCCGGCCCGCCAATGATTCCGATTTCATCAGGATATTCATACTTCTTGCGAGATTGCCTAGTTTCCCAGATCATTCGAGAAAACTACCGGACATGCCCGTCCAGGAAGCGATTTTTGATCAAGTTTCATTTTCCCAGCCCTCAAAATCACGAATATACAAGTTTCCCCCACGTCATTCTGAGTGCTACAAAGTACATGGTGTGATGAATTTTGTTAAAACGACATTCAGCAGTCGACCAATTCTCGAAAACGTTCACAATTGAACTGTAAAGTCGAACTGTTTGATGCCCTGACAGTATAATGCATTTTCAATTTGATGCGCGGATATAAGGTGTATTCGTGTATACTTTGACGTTCAAATTAAACGGGAAGAATGTGTGGAAACTGTTCACCACGACGTTTGTTTATGCACGTATGTTTTTCTTGTTCTGCTTGCCTCAGACAATGCACTTGACAGCACAGTTGTTACGCCTTGACATACGCATTGCATGTATGGAAAGGTGCAATCAGACAATCAATTATATTTGTATGAACTGTTAAACGTTATTCAATTTCATAGAATTGATCGTATTACTATAGTAACTGTGATACTATTTCTACGTCTTCACGACGGTGACTGGACATTCATCGGGTGGATTACCAGGAAACAACAACAACAGTGTCAATGTAAACGTTAAGTGCATTTAATATACATATATAGTGACCGTTTTGACCAATTAGGGGCTATTTTAACAAGGGGCCGTTTTGACCTGCTCCCGCCACAACTGTGTACATATCACAAACTCTCTTATTAATGCATCTCCAAAAACAAAACAGTTTAATAGTCAGTGCGGTACGGAAGCATGGAGGGGACATGTGTGTTTTTTTATTTATCTCGTGGCCACGACTTATTATGTCGTGGCCACGAGATAAATAAAAAAAAACACACCTAAAGATCTCGTGGCCACGACATAATTCAGGTGTGTTTTTTTTATTTATCTCGTGGCCACGACTTATGTCGTGGCCACGAGATAAATAAAAAAAACACATCTAAAGATCTCGTGGCCACGACATAATTCAGGTGTGTGTTTTTTTTTTATCTCGTGGCCATGACTTATTATGTCGTGGCCACGAGATAAAAAAAAACACACCTGAATTATGTCGTGGCCACGATATCTTTAGGTGTGTTTTTTTTTATTTATCTCGTGGCCACGACATAATAAGTCGTGGCCACGAGATAAAAAAAAAACACACACCTGAATTATGTCGTGGCCACGAGATCTTTAGATGTGTTTTTTTTAATTTATCTCGTGGCCACGAGATAAATAAAAAAACACACATGTCCCCTCCATGCTTCCGTAGTGCGGAAATTGAGTTCATTCCACTTTTTTTGGTCACGCCCCTAATATAAGTTTGTAACTAGAAGTCCTGAATCCGCGCCTAGATACACCGTTGAAACGTGCACATTAAACAATATCTTCAGTTCAGCTTGAATTTAACGCCCGTAATTGGTCTCGGACTTTACATGGCGTGAAATAATTTAGAGAGACAGAGAGTGTGCGTGCGTGCGTGCGTGCGTTGCGTGAGTGCGTGTAAAATATATCATCTTATGCAGACCGTCAGGCAAGGAAACAGCTACATGTAGTACCATTTGTTTCGTCTTCGGTTGACACGTCCGATTACCCGCATACGAGGCGGATGTTAAACAATATATCACACACCGTTTGCTCCTGCAGTACCGACGTCGATGCTTTCAAACGGAAAAGTGAAAGAGTATTGCCGTTTTTGTTGTTCAGTGCAAACAGATAAAACACCTTTAATTCTTGTCGGCGACGCCCCCGCCCTACCCTCCCACCCCCACCCCACGCCCCCAAAAAAAACAACAAACAACAAAAACATGTGACGTACTTCGTGTTCAAACGTAGCCAACCGTCTCCACTGCGTGGCTTTATTATGCCCCCGCCACCGAGGGGCATATAGTGCATGTGCCGGGGGGCATATAGTGTTACCGGCGTCCGTACGTACGTACGTACATACGTCCCGAAACCTTAACGCTCGGGTAAATGGCTTATAATTTCTGTTTCCTTGCTCGGATCTGCTTAACATTTCAAACACGCATTGCTCCAATGGTCCTCTGCCACCCTGTGACAAATCCACATTCGTTCCGCCCCCGCTAAGCCCAGGGTGAAGGTCACAGACTCGGTGCGTTCTAAACCTTAACGCTCGGGTAAATGCCTTATAATTTATGTTTCTTTGCTCGGATCAGCTTCACATTTCACACACGCATTGCTCCAATGGTCCTCTGCCACCCTGTCACAAATCCACATTCGTCCCGTCCCCGCTAAGCCAATGGTCAAGGTCACAGACTTGGTGCGTTCGAAACCTTAAAGCTCGGGTAAATGCCTTATTATGCCCCCGCCACCGAATGGTGAGGGGGGCATATAGTGTTACCGGTGTCCGTACGTACGTACGTACGTACGTCCCGAAACCTTAACGCTGGGTAAATGGCTTATAATTTCTGTTTCCTTGCTCGGATCTGCTTCACATTTCACACACGCATTGCTCCAATGGTCCTCTACAGCCCTGTGACAAATCCACATTCGTCCCGCCCCCGATAAGCCCAGGGTCAAGGTCACAGACTTGGTGCTTTCGAAACCTTAACGCTGGGTAAATGGCTTATTATTTCTGTTTCCTTGCTCAGATCTGCTTCACATTTCACACACGCATTGCTCCAATGGTCCTCTACCGCCCTGTGACAAATCCACATTCGTCCCGCCCACGATAAGCCCAGGGTTAAGGTGACTTGGTGCTTTCGAAACCTTAACGCTGGGTAAATGGTTATAAATTTCGTTTCCTGCTGATCTGCTTATTTCCACCCTTGCTCCAATGTCCTCTCACCCTGTGACAAATCCACATCTAAGCCCAGGGTCAAGGTCACGACATTGGTGCTTTCGAAACCTTAACGCTGGGTAGGCTTATAATTTCTTTCCTTGTCAGATCTGCTTCTTTCACACAGCATTGCTCCAATGGTCCTCTACCCTGACAAATCCAAATTCGTCCCGCCCCCGTAACCCGGGTCAAGTCACAGACTTGGTGTTTCGAAACCTTAAACGCGGGAAAGGCAATTTCTGTTTCCTTGCGCATCGCTTCACATCACAAGCATTGCTCAATGGTCCTCTACCGCTGTGACAGATTCGTCCCGCCCACGATAAGCCCGCTCAAGGTCAGACTTGGTGCCTTTCGAAACCTTAACGCTGGGTAAATGGCTTATAATTTCTGTTTCCTTGCTCATCTGCTTCACATTTCACAACGCATTGCTCCAATGGTCCTTACCGCCCTGTGACAAATCCACTTCGTCCCGCGATAACAGGGTCAAGGTCACAGACTTGGTGTTTTCGAAATCTTACGCTGCTAAATGGCTTATAATGTTTCCTTGCTCGGATCTGCTTCACATTTCACACGATTGTCCAATGTCCTCTACACCCTGTGACAAATCCACATTGAAACCCGGCCCCGCTAAACCCAGGGTCAGGTTCACAGACTTGTGCGTTCGAAACCTTACGTGGGTAAATGGCTTATAATTTCTGTTTCCTTGCTCGGAGCTTCACATTTCACACACATTGAATGGTCTGCCATGACAAATCCACATTCGTCCCGCCCCCGCTAAGCCATGGTCAAGGCACGACTTGGTGCATCGAAACTTAACGCTCGGGTAAATGCCTTATAATTTCTGTTTCCTTGCTCGATCTGCTTCACATCACACACGCATTGCTCCAAGGTCCCTGCTGCTGTGACAAATCACATTCGTCCCCGCTAAGCCCAGGGTCAAGGTCACAGACGGTGGCTTTCGAAACCTTACGTGGGTAAATGGCTTAATGTTTCCTTGCTCAGATCGCTTCATTTCACGCCATGCTCCAATGGTCCTTCACCGCCCTGTGACAAATCCACATTCGTCCCGCCCACGAAATCCCAGGGTCAAGGTTCACAGACTTGGTGTTTCGAAACCTTAACGCTTGGTAAATGGCTTATAACCTTGTCAGATCGGCTTCACATCACACACATTGCTCCATGTCCTCTACCGCCCGTGACAAATCATTCGTCCCGCCCCCGATAAGCCCAGGGTCAAGTCACGTTGGTGTTTCGAAACCTTAACGGGCTAAATGCTTATAATGTTTCCTTGTCGGATCTGCCTTACATTTCACACACATTCTCAATGTCCTCTACAGCCCTTGACAAATCACATTCGTCCCGGCCCCGCTAAACAGGGTCAAGGTTTCACAGATTGGTCTTCGACTTAACGCTCGGGTAAAGCTTATGTTTCTTTCCTTCTCGGATCTGCTCACATCACACAGCATTGCTCCAAGGTCCTCGCTACGTGACAAATCCACATTCATCCCGCCCCCGCTAAGCCCAGGGTCAAGGTCACAGACTTGGTGCATTCAAAACCTTAATGCTGGGTAAATGGCTTATAATTTCTGTTTCCTTGCTCGGATCTGCTTCACATTTCACACACGCATTGCTCCAATGGTCCTCTACAGCCCTGTGACAAATCCACATTCGTCCCGCCCCCGCTAAGCCCAGGGTCAAGGTCACAGACTTGGTGCTTTTGAAACCTTAACGCTGGGTAAATGGCTTATTATGCCCCCGCCACCGAATGGTGAGGGGGGCATATAGTGTTACCGGTGTCCGTACGTACGTACGTACGTACGTACGTACGTCCCGAAACCTTAACGCTGGGTAAATGGCTTATAATTTCTGTTTCCTTGCTCGGATCTGCTTCACATTTCACACACGCATTGCTCCAATGGTCCTCTACAGCCCTGTGACAAATCCACATTCGTCCCGCCCCGATAAGCCCAGGGTCAAGGTCACAGACTTGGTGCTTTCGAAACCTTAACGCTGGGTAAATGGCTTATAATTTCTGTTTCCTTGCTCAGATCTGCTTCACATTTCACACACGCATTGCTCCAATGGTCCTCTACCGCCCTGTGACAAATCCACATTCGTCCCGCCCACGATAAGCCCAGGGTTAAGGTCACAGACTTGGTGCTTTCGAAACCTTAACGCTGGGTAAATGGCTTATAATTTCTGTTTCCTTGCTCAGATCTGCTTCACATTTCACACACGCATTGCTCCAATGGTCCTCTACCGCCCTGTGACAAATCCACATTCGTCCCGCCCCCGATAAGCCCAGGGTCAAGGTCACAGACTTGGTGCTTTCGAAACCTTAACGCTGGGTAAATGGCTTATTATGCCCCCACCACCGAATGGTGAGGGGGGCATATAGTGTTACCGGCGTCCGTACGTACGTACGTACGTAGTACGTCCCGAAACCTTAACGCTGGGTAAATGGCTTATAATTTCTGTTTCCTTGCTCGCATCTGCTTCACATTTCACACACGCATTGCTCCAATGGTCCTCTACTACTGCCCTGTGACAAATCCACATTCGTCCCGCCCCCGTTAAGCCCAGGGTCAAGGTCACAGACTTGGTGCGTTCGAAACCTTAACGCTGGGTAAATGGCTTATAATTTCTGTTTCTTGCCTCGCATTGCTTCACATCACCACGCATTGCTCCAATGTCCTCTTACTGGACAAATCCACATTCGACGCATTAAAGCAGGGTCAAGGTACAGACTTGGTGCGTTCGAAACCTTACGCCCTGTAAATGGCTTATAACTAAATTTCCTTGCTGGGATTCGTTCACATTTCACACCACGCTTGCTTCCAAGGTCCTCTACTGCCCTTGAGGGAAAATCCAACTTCGTCCCGCCCCCGCTAGCCCAGGGAAGGTACAGTTGGTGCGTTTCGAAACCTTAACGCTGGGTAAATGGCTTATAATTTCTGTTTCCTTGCTGGGCATCTGCTTCACATTTCACACACGCATTGCTCCAATGGTCCTCTACTGCCCTGTGACAAAAATCACATTCGTCCCGCCCCCGCTTAAGCCCAGGGTCAAGGTCACAGACTTGGTGCGTTTCGAAACCTTAACACTGGTAAATGGCTTATAATTTCTGTTTCCTTGCTCGCATCTGCTTCACATTTCACACACGCATTGCTCAATGGTCCCTACCGCCCTGTTGACAAATCCCAATTCGTCCCGCCCCCCGGTTAAGCCCAGGGTCAAGGTACAGGTTCTGCCCGTTCTGAAACCTTAACGCTGGGTAAATGGCACAATTCTGTTTCCTCGCGGATCTGCTTCACTTTCACACACGCATTGCTCCCATTGGGTCTAATCCCTGTGGAAAAATCATTCGTCCCGCCCCCGCACGGGTTCAAGGTCACGACTTGGTGCTTTCGAAACCTTAACACTGGGTAAATGGCTTATAATTTCTGTTTCCTTGCTCGCATCTGCTTCACATTTCACACACGCATTGCTCCAATGGTCCTCTACCACCCTGTGACAAATCCACATTCGTCCCGCCCCCGTTAAGCCCAGGGTCAAGGTCACAGGCTTGGTGCGTTCGAAACCTTAACGCTGGGTAAATGGCTTATAATTTCTGTTTCCTTGCTCGGATCTGCTTCACATTTCACACACGCATTGCTCCAATGGTCCTCTACTGCCCTGTGAAAAATCCACATTCGTCCCGCCCCCGCTAAGCCCAGGGTCAAGGTCACAGACTTGGTGCTTTCGAAACCTTAACGCTGGGTAAATGGCTTATAATTTCTGTTTTCTTGCTCGGATTTGCTTCACATTTCACACACGCATTGCTCCAATGGTCCTCTACCGCCCTGTGACAAATTCACATTCGTCCCGCCCCCGCTAAGCCCAGGGTCTAGGTCACAGACTTGGTGCGTTCCAAACCTTAACGCTTTGGTAAATGGCTTGTAATTTCTCTGTCCTTGCTCGGATCTGCGTCACATTTCTCACACACATTGCTCCGATGGTCCTCTACCACCCTGTGACAAATCCACATTCGTCCTGCCCCCGCTAAGCCCAGGGTCAAGGTCACAGACTTGGTGCTTTTGAAACCTTAACGCTGGGTAAATGGCTTATAATTTCTCTTTCCTTGCTCGGATCTGCTTCACATTTCTCACACGCATTGCTCCAATGGTCCTCTACCGCCCTGTGACAAATCCACATTCGTCCCGCCCCCGCTAAGCCCAGGGTCAAGGTCACAGACTTGGTGCGTTCGAAACCTTTACGCTCGGGTAAATGGCTTATAATTTCTGTGTCCTTGCTCGGAACTGCTTCACATTTCACACACGCATTGCTCCAATGGTCCTCTACCGCCCTGTGACAAATCCACATTCGTCCCGCCCCCGATAAGCCCAGGGTCAAGGTAACAGACTTGGTGCGTTCGAAAACTTAACGCTGGGTAAATGGCTTATAATTTCTGTTTCCTTGCTCGGATCTGCTTCACATTTCACACACGCATTGCTCCAATGGTCCTCTACCACCCTGTGACAAATCCACATTCGTCCCGCCCCCGCTTAGCCTAGGGTCTAGGTCACAGACTTGGTGCGTTCCAAACCTTAACGCTTTGGTAAATGGCTTGTAATTTCTGTGTCCTTGATCGGATCTGCGTCACATTTCTCACACACATTGCTCCGATGGTCCTCTACCACCCTGTGACAAATCCACATTCGTCCTGCCCCCGCTAAGCCCAGGGTCAAGGTCACAGACTTGGTGCTTTTGAAACCTTAACACTGGGTAAATGGCTTATAATTTCTCTTTCCTTGCTCGGATCTGCTTCACATTTCTCACACGCATTGCTCCAATGGTCCTCTACCGCCCTGTGACAAATCCACATTCGTCCTGTCCCCGCTAAGCACAGGGTCAAGGTCACAGACTTGGTGCGTTTGAAACTTTAACGCTCGGGTAAATGGCTTCTAATTTCTGTTTCCTTATTCGGATTTGCTTCACATTTCACACACACATTGCTCCAATGGTCCTCTACCGCCCTGTGACAAATTCACATTCGTCCCGCCCCCGCTAAGCCCAGTGTCAAGGTCACAGACTTGGTGCGTTCCAAACCTTAACGCTCCGGTAAATGGCTTGTAATTTCTCTGTCCTTGCTCGGATCTGCGTCACATTTCTCACACGCATTGCTCCAATAGTCCTCTACCACCCTGTGACAAATCCACATTCGTCCTGCCCCCGCTAAGCCCAGTGTCAAGGTCACAGACTTGGTGCTTTTGAAACCTTAACACTGGGTAAATGGCTTATAATTTCTGTTTCCTTGCTCGGATCTGCTTCACATTTCACACACGCATTGCTCCAATGGTCCTCTACCGCCCTGTGACAAATCCACATTCGTCCCGCCCCCGCTAAGCCCAGGGTCAAGGTCACAGACTTGGTTCATTTGAAACCTTAAAACTTGGGTAATGGCTTATAATGTCTGTGTCCTTGCTCGGATCTGCCTCACATTTCTCACACACATTGCTCCAATGGTCCTCTACCACCCTGTGACAAATCCACATTCGTCCCGCCCCCGCTAAGCCCAGGGTCAAGGTCACAGACTTGGTGCGTTCGAAACCTTAACGCTCGGTTAAATGGCTTATAATTTCTGTTTCCTTGCTCGGATCTGCTTCACATTTCACACACACATTGCTCCAATGCTCCTCTACCGTCCTGTCACAAATCCACATTCGTCCCGCCCCCGCTAAGCCCAGGGTCAAGGTCAAATACTTGGTGCGTTCGAAACCTTAATGCTCCGGTAAATGGCTTATAATTTCTGTTTCTTTGCTCGGATCTGCTTCACATTTCACACACACAGTGCTCCAATGGTCATCTACCGCCCTGTGACAAATCCACATTCGTCCTGCCCCCGCTAAGCACAGGGTCAAGGTCACAGACTTGGTGCGTTCAAAACCTTAACGCTCGGGTAAATGGATTATAATCAAATATGCCTCGTTTTCTTTGGCTGCCAGCGGGGGCATTCGTGTGCCGACAGGCCACATTTCTAGTAATTTCTATTTCCTTGCTCGGATCTGCTTCACATTTCACACACGCATTGCTCCAATGGTCCTCTGCCACCCTGTGACAAATCCACATTCGTCCCGCCCCCGCTAAGCCCAGGGTCAATGTCACAGACTTGGTGCGTTCGAAACCTTAACGCTCGGGTAAATGCCTTATACTTTATGTTTCCTTACTCGGATCTGCTTCACATTTCACACACGCATCCCCTTGCTAACAATGGTCCTCTGCCTACCCTGTGGGACAAATCACATTCGTCCCGACGCTAAGCCAAGGGTCAAGGTCACAGACTTGGTGCGTTCGAAACCTTAACGCTCGGGTAAATGGCTTATAATTTCTATTTCCTTGCTCGGATCTGCTTCACATTTCAGACACGCATTGCTCCAGTGGTCCTCTACCACCCTGTGACAAATCCACATTCGTCCCGCCCCCGCCAAGCCCAGGGTCCAGGTCACAGACTTGGTGCGTTCGAAACCTTAACGCTCGGGTAAATGGCTTATAATTTCTGTTTCCTTGCTCGGATCTGCTTCACATTTCAGACACGCATTGCTCCAATGGTCCTCTACCACCCTGTGACAAATCCACATTCGTCCCGCCCCCGCCAAGCCCAGGGTCAAGGTCACAGACTTGGTGCGTTCGAAACCTTAACGCTCGGGTAAATGCCTTATAATTTCTGTTTCCTTACTCGGATCTGCTTAACATTTCAAACACGCATTGCTCCAATGGTCCTCTGCCACCCTGTGACAAATCCACATTCGTTCCGCCCCCGCTAAGCCCAGGGTCAAGGTCACAGACTCGGTGCGTTCTAAACCTTAACGCTGGGTAAATGCCTTATAATTTATGTTTCTTTGCTCGGATCAGCTTCACATTTCACACACGCATTGCTCCAATGGTCCTCTGCCACCCTGTGACAAATCCACATTCGTCCCGTCCCCGCTAAGCCAATGGTCAAGGTCACAGACTTGGTGCGTTCGAAACCTTAACGCTCGGGTAAATGCCTTATAGTTTCTATTTCCTTGCTCGGATCTGCTTCACATTTCACACATGCATTGCTCCAATGGTCCTCTGCCACCCTGTGACAAATCCACATTCGTCCCGCCCCCGCTAAGCCCAGGGTCAAGGTCACAGACTTGGTACGTTCGAAATCTTAACGCTCAGGTAAATGGCTTATAATTTCTGTTTCCTTGCTCGGATCTGCTTCACATTCACACACGCATTGCTCCAATGGTCCTCTGCCACCCTGTGACAAATCCACATTCGTCCCGCCCCCGCTAAGCTCAGGGTCAAGGTCACAGACTTGGTGCATTCGAAACCTTAACACTCGGGTAAATGCCTTATAATTTCTGTTTCCTTGCTCGGATCTGCTTCACATTTCACACACGCATTGCTCCAATGGTCCTCTGCCACCCTGTGACAAATCCACATTCGTCCCGCCCCCGCTAAGCCCAGGGTCAAGGTCACAGACTTGGTGCGTTCGAAACCTTAACGCTCGGGTAAATGCCTTATAATTTCTGTTTCCTTGCTCGGATCTGCTTCACATTTCACACACGCATTGCTCCAGTGGTAATCTACCACCCTGTGACAAATCCACATTCGTCCCGCCCCCGCCAAGCCCAGGGTCAAGGTCACAGACTTGGTGCGTTCGAAACCTTAACGCTCGGGTAAATGGCTTATAATTTATGTTTCCTTGCTCGGATCTGCTTCACATTTCAGACACGCATTGCTCCAATGGTCCTCTATCACCCTGTGACAAATCCACATTCGTCCCGCCCCCGTCAAGCCCAGGGTCAAGGTCACAGACTTGGTGCGTTCGAAACCTTAAAGCTCGGGTAAATGCCTTATAATTTCTGTTTCCTTGCTCGGATCTGCTGCACATTTCACACACGCATTGCTCCAATGGTCCTCTTCCTCCCTGTGACAAATCCACATTCGTCCCGCCCCCGCTTAGCCCAGGGTCAAGGTCACAGACTTGGTGCGTTCGAAACCTTAACGCTCGGGTAAATGGCTTATAATTTCTGTTTCCTTGCTCGGATCTGCTTCATATTTCACACACGCATTGCTCCAATGGTCCTCTGCCACCCTGTGACAAATCCACATTCAAATATGCCTTGTTTTCTTTGGCTGCCAGCGGGGGAATTCGTGTGCCGACAGGCCACATTTCTAGTTATATTTGCATCCCATTGCTTCATAACCATATTAGTCTTTGGATAGCATGGCAGAGAACACAATCAGATAATCTGGATAATATTGCTGGGTTAACGGCACATATCACCTGATAAGTGCGGCACATCTTCTCGTGCACTAACTCTCATAATTCAATGTTGAATGTATATCACAGGGACCACAATTATACATGCACATGTGACTTTAAACTAAGGCAGCATTTAGAACCCATTGGCAACGAACGTACGAAGCCAAGTAAATTGTCTTTGCATCAAATTGAAAAAAGTATCCGGTACTTTTCTCGAATTATCTGGGAAACTAGGCAATATTACATGAAGTATGAATATTCTGCTGAAATCTGAATCATTGTCTGTCCGGATAAGCCTATATTGTCATGTTCATAGGACGTCTCTATAAAAATATGCAGGAGATTAAACAAGGCACTTACCTGTGTTTTGACATTGTGAAATCGCATTGAACAACCGGAAGTATTTTTATGGAGCCAAATTCTCACTTAAAATAGCGCAGCAATCATTCCTATTATTGAGCTTATACAGGGGTAATTAAAGTCACATAGCCCCACTATGGCATTTCAATCGGTGTAATATTCTGTCTCAAATATATTAGTTGTGTATACAAAATATTTATGGTGTATAAACATATTTATTGTTGTATACAAATATTGATGGGGTGGTTCAAAATATATGTCCCCATTTTAAATAGACGTAGCTAATGTTCTCAGCAAGATAAACATTCAAAATAAAGCTTATTACAAATTACAAAGTAATACATTTTCTATTCTATTCTATTCGGCTTATAATATTTAAGGGTGGGAATTTGCTCGAACACCTTCCATACCTGGAAGTAATACATTGTAGCATTGTACTTATATATTCTAACTAATGACGTCACTACTTTTATGGTATGACGTCACAATATTTAGTGTATGATATTACTAGTATTTTAAAGAATTCATGAAAATTGGTCTAAAACTGTGAAACGAATGTTTGAAGGCCGGATTTTTTTTTTAATTGTTTCTCAGATGTTTCCAACAAATATGTCCAGAGGAGGAGGAAAAAAGAAAGTGACGCAATATTAAACAAAGATATAAACTAACTAAAAATCACCATAAATGTGAACAGAACAGTAATATATATAAAGAATACCAGGCTAGTTCTTCTGATAAGTTTATGAAGCTAGGCTAGGAAACAGGTGGGAATTCCGAGGTTTACCGAGGAATTCCTACTCTTTCCAAGCCGTGTCTGATAAACTTGAAAAATATCAATATGTCTGAATATATTATACAAACATCAGACTAGAAAGTCACTCTGATATAATATTATACAAACTCCATCAGACTAGAAAGTCACTCAGATAAAATATATACAAACTCCATCAGAACTAGAAAGTCACTCAGATATAAATATTATACAAAACATCAGACTGAAAGTCAACTCAGATATAATATTATACAAACATCAGACTAGAAAGTCACTCAGATATAATATTATACAAACTCCATCAGACTAGAAAGTCACTCAGATATAATATTATACAAACTCCATCAGACTAGAAAGTCACTCAGATAATATATAAACAAACTCCATCAGACTAGAAAGTCACTCAGATATAATATTATACAAAACTCCATCAGACTAGAAAGTCACTCAGATATAATATTATACAAACATCAGACTAGAAAGTCACTCAGATATAATATATACAAATTCAGGGACTAGAAAAAGTCACTCTATATAATATTATACAAACTCCATCAGACTAGAAAAGTCACTCAGAATATAAACTATTATACAAACTCCATCAGACTAGAAAGTCACTCAGATATAATATTATACAAACTCCATCAACTAGAAAGTCACTAGATAATATTATACATCACATTCAGACTAGAAAGTTCACTAATGATAATAATTATTAATATAAACACAATCAGACTAGAAGTCATCAGATAATATTATACAAACTCCATCAGACTAGAAAGTCACTCAGATTAAATTATACACAATCAACTAGAAAGTCCACTCTGTATAATATTATACAAACTCCATCAACTAGAAACATCAGAATATAATAATTAATACAAACTCCCATCAGACTAGAAAGTCACAGATATAATTATACCCACTCCATCAGACTAAGAAAGTCACACAGATAAATAAAATTATACAAACTAACATCAGACTGAAAGTCACCTCTGATATAATATTATACAAACTCAATCAGACTAGAAAGTCACTCAGAAAAAATAATAATTATATAAACTCCATTCATCCTAGGAGTCAAACAGATATAATATTATCACCATCAGACTAGAAAGTCACTCTGATAATAAATTATACAAACTCCATCAGACTAAAAGTCACCAGATAAAATAATTACTACAAAACTCCATCGACTAAAGTCAGTCAAAGAAATAAATTATTAATACAAACTCCATCAATCTAGAAAGTCTCAGAAAATATAATAATTATTACAAACATCAGACTAGAAAGTCCTCAGGATAAAATAATTTATACACTCCTCAGACTAGAAAGTCACTCAAAGATATAATATTTTACAAACTCCAATCACTAGGAAATCACTGAATATATTATAACAAACCAATCGACTAGAAAGTCAAACTCAGATATAATAATCATAGAAACTACAAATGTCACTCATAATATACTTATTATACAAACTCCATCAGACTAGAAAGTCACTCAGATAATATTATATACAAACATAGACTAGAAAGCACTCCAGATATAATATTATACAAACTCCATCAGACTAGAAAGTCACTCAGAATATTAATATTATACAAACATCAGACGAAAGTCCACTCAATTATAATATTATTACACTCCACAAACTAGAGAAAGTCCACTCAGAATATAATTATTAAACAAACTCCATCAGTAGAAAGTCACTCAGATAAATATATATACAAACATCAGACTAGGAAAGTCAAATCAAATATAATATTATACCAAACCTCAGACTAGAAAGTCACTCAGATATAATATTATACAAACATCAGACAGAGTCACTCTGATATAATATTATTCCACCTCCATCAGACGAAAAGAAAATCTACTCAGATATAATTTATTAGACAAACTCCATCAGACTAGAAAGTCACTCAGATATAATATTATACAAACTCCATCAGACTAGAAAGTCACTCAGATATAATATTATACAAACATCAGACTAGAAAGTCACTCAGATATAATATTATACAAACTCCATCAGACTAGAAAGTCACTCAGATATAATATTATACAAACTCCATCAGACTAGAAAGTTCTTCAGATATAATATTATATTAAACTCAGACCAAGAAAGTTCCTCAGATTATTATTATACAAACTCCATCAGAATAGAGTCAAACTCAGATATAATTTATAACAAACATCAGGAAGAAAGTCCTCTGATATAATATTATACAAACACCTCAGACTAGAAAGTCACTCAGATATAATATTTATGATACAAACTCCATCAGACTAAGAAAGTCACTCATATAATATTATACAAACTCCATCCAGACTAGAAAGTCACTCAGTATATATTATACATACTCCATCAGACTAGAAATGTCACTCAGATATAATATTATACAAACTCCATCAGACTAGAAAGTCACTAGATATAATATTATACAAAACCATCAGACTAGAAAGTCACTCGATATAATAATTATTACAAACTCCATCAGACTTAGAAGTCACTCTTTGATATAATATTATACAAACATCAGGACTAGAAAGTCACTCTGATATAATATTATCAAACTCCATCAGACTAGAAAAGCACCTTTATATTAAATATTATAAACACTCAGATAGAATTATAACAAACCTCCATCAACTAAAAGTCACTCAGATATAATATATTCAAACTCCATCAGACTAGAAAGTCACACTATATATATAACAAACCATCAGATAGGAAAAGTCACTCAGAATATAATATTATACAAACATCAGACTAGAAAGTCACCAAAGAATATAATATTAATACAAACTCCAATCAACTAGAAAATACTGAAAATATATATTATACAAACATCAGACTTAAAGTCACTCAGATAATAATTATACAAACTCCATCAGACTATGAACAAAGTCACTCAGATATTAATATTATACAAACATCACTAGAAAGTCACTCAGTTATAATATTATACAAACTCATCAGAACTAGAAAGTCACTCAGATATAATATTATACAAACTCCATCAGACTATAAAAAGTTCCACTCAGATATATATTACCAAACATTCAGACTAGAAAAAGTCAAACTCTGATATAATATTATATCACTCATCAGACTGAAAGTCACTCAGATAATAATATTAACTCCATCAGAAACTAGAAAGCACTCAGAATATTAATATTATACAAATCATCAGACTAAAAGTCCACTTAGATATTAATATTATACAAAACCATCAGATAGAAAGTCACTCAGATATAATATTATAAACTCCATCAGACTAAAAGTCACTCTGATATATATACAAACATCAGACTAAAAGTCACTCATAATATTATACCATCAGACTAGAAAGTCACTCAGATATAATATTATATAAACTCCATCAGACTAGAAAGTCACTCAGATATAATATTATACAAACTCCATCAGACTAGAAAGTCACTCAGATATAATATTATACAAACATCAGACTAGAAAGTCACTCTGATATAATATTATACAAACTCCATCAGACTAGAAAGTCACTCAGATATAATATTATACAAACTCCATCAGACTAGAAAGTCACTCAGATATAATATTATACAAACATCAGACTAGAAAGTCACTCAGATATAATATTATACAAACATCAGAAACTCCTCAGACTAGAAAGTCACTCAGATATAATATTATACAAACATCCATCAGACTAGAAAGTCACTCAGATATAATATTAGATCATCAGACTAGAAAGTCACTCAGATATAATATAGACAAAATACTCATCAGACAGAAAGTCATCAGATATATTATCAAACATCAGATAGAAAGCACATACAAACTCCATCAGACTAGAAATACTGATAATATTATCATCAGACTAGAGTCCTCTGATATAATATCACAAAATCCATCAGACAGAAAGTCACTCAGATATATTATATAAACACATCACTAGAAAGTCACTCAGATATAATATTATACAAACTCCATCAGACTAGAAAGTACACTCAGATATAATATTATACAAACTCCTCAGACTAGAAAGTCACTCAAGATATATTATATCAAACTCCATCAGACTAGAAAGTCACTCAGATATAATATTATACAAACATACTCATCAGACTAGAAAGTCACTCAGATATAATATTATACAAACTCCATCAGACTAGAAAGTCACAGATACATATTTATACAAATCTCCATCAGACTAGAAAGTCACTCAGATATAATATTATACAAACTCCATCAGACTAGAAAGTCACTCAGATATATATTATACACCTCAGAAAAAGACTCAGTCACATCTAGAAAGTACTCGATATATATTATACAAACTCCATCAGACTAGAAAGTCATCAGATATAATATTATCAAACACGACAGAAATCACTCAGAATATTATATATACGACTCATTATACAAACTCATCAGACTAGAAAGTCTAGAAATACTCAGATATAATATTATACAAACTCCATCAGACTAAAGAAAGTCACTCAAAGATATAATATTATACAAACTCCATCAGACTAGAAAGTCACTCTGATAATATTATCAAAACTCACACTAGAAAGTCACTCAGATATAATATTATACTACTCCATCAGACTAGAAAGTCACTCAGATATAATATTATACAAACTCCATCAGACTAGAAAGTCACTCAGATATAATATTATACAAACTCCATCAGACTAGAAAGTCACTCAGATAATATTATACAAACCATCACTGAGTCACTCATATTATAATATTATACAAACTCCATCAGACTAGAAAGTCACTCATATAAATATGAATATAAACTCCATCAGACTAGAAAGTCACTCGATATAATATTATATAAACAAACCATCAGACTAGAAAGTCACTCAGATATAATATTATACAAACCATCAAAGACTAGAGTCACTCTGAAATATATAGTACATACAAACTCCATCAGACTAGAGTCACTCAGATATATAGATATCAAACTCCATCAGACTAGAAAGTCACTTAGATATAATATTATACAAACATCAGACTAGAAAGTCACTCAGATATAATATTATACAAACATCAGACTAGAAAGTCACTCTGATATAATATTATACAAACTCCATCAGACTAGAAAGTCACTCAGATATAATATTATACAAACTCCATCAGACTAGAAAGTCACTCTGATATAATATTATACAAACATCAGACTAGAAAGTCACTCAGATATACAACCTATTCGGCTTGAATATCACTTTGAATATATACGAGACCTCCCATGACATTTTGAGTCTAATCCCATCTGCAATTTTTGTGCAATGAAAGTGCTTCAGAAAAACGTACATATTTAGGAAATGACATCGATACTTTGCTTTGTTACGTTTACATGTGAACTGAAGCTATGGTATCTTACTAAATAATTTTCAGATTTTTTTATTTTTTGTATTTTCGCCAAAATTGCGGCGGCGGGCTGAGAAACGAAAAATAAAAAAACTTCCGCCTAATTGACGGCAGACTATTTGAGTCATTATAACCTTATACAAAGGTAATACTATGACTGAACAGGTGAATCATTAAACCGATACACATCTATTTTACTGTGAATTGGATGTGTTGTTACATGCATGTCGTAATTGGTTGTTTGTGTCATATGTTTCTTTGAAAAATGTGTATTATGTAAACAAAGAACATCCATCATTTATATATGTAATGGCAACTATTATGTATTATGAAGGCCATTTAACACAAAAAGTTGACCATATGATGAAGTATATAATGTGGTATTGTTCGATCAGAACCAAATTGTATGTATGTGAAACAACTGTAGATGGTCTTAGAAAACAGGGGTCCGTTTCACTAAACTTCGTACGACTAAAATGTTCGTAAGTGCAAATTTAGGATCGTATGCAAATTTAAATTGATGGATTTACATTTATTGAGCATAGGCTGCATTTGCAGCCTATGCTCAATAAATGTAAATTCAACAATCGTTTACAAGGAAACACTGTTAATGTAAACTTTAGAGACTATAATAAGGTTGCACTTACGAACATTTTAGTCGTACGAAGTTTAGTGAAACTGCCCCCAGATTATCAATATTGTCGCTAAAGCTTGTATTCTTGTGAACACGTATGCAATAAATCCCTCATGTTCAAAATCTGAACTAGCTTAGTATTTGCATAGCTTGAGAAATGAAAGAAGTAATTCAATTATCAAAAAAGAAACAATTGAGTATATACACTGTTTTACAAATGAAGTTATAGCTTGTGGGCACAAGTTTTGTGTGAAAATCAGATTTAAAAAACGGCTATTTTTATGTTATTTGAAACCCATGTATAAAGTAGATAATCTATGTTTTTCCTGAATATTATATACTGAAAAAAATGGTGAATAATTATATTTTATTCTGATATATATATAAGTTACAATAATTATTATTATCTACTTGTAACAGATCGGTCCCAAAGTGGGGACATGTATTTTGAACCCGGCCACCCTGTATATGAAGGGCTCCAGATAAGGAATTAGTAATTGAGTATTGTCACTCCATCATTTCTGAAGCAATTGGGTATTGCAAAAGTTTAAAAGTTTAATTGGGTAAAATAGAATCACACTACTGTTTACACATCAGCAGACCGCACTTATTCAATAGTTTGCTTCTAAATGAAAACACATCTTGGTATTACATTATAATTGTCTCCTTGGAGACAATTCTAATGAATATCAAGATGTGTTTGCATGGAAAAATAAGAAAATGTGCTATAGTTGTGGTCTAGATCTGTTTATTGTTTTCTGTAGCATGATAAAGATACCACAACTTTTCCATTGCTTTTTGATACTCGCTACTTCTGATTTCAATTGGGTTTTGTCAATTTTAATTGCGTAATTACGCAAATACGCAGCTTTAGCAGAAGTCGCGACTATAGTCGTCGCTTTTTCCATCGTCGTCGTCGTCGTTGGCGTCGTCGTCGTCCGAAATGTGAAAAAGTATGTACAAGCTTCGTCATCATGGTATAACTTTAATATTATTGGACTGATTTCTTCAATATTTGGACACTTCATACATTTGTGCATTGGGAACACACTCATGTTGCCATTAACATGACAATTTTTTGACCATTTATATCTTCATATTTTTGCGGAAACACTTATATAGCCATTTGTTTGCGTCAAAATGTTTGTACAAGCTTCGTCATCATGGTATAACTTTAATATTAATGGACGGATTGCTTCAATATTTGGGCACTTGATACATATGAGCATTGGGAACACACTCATGCCGCTTTTAACATGACATTGACCTTTTTTACCTTCATATTTTTTGCGAAAACACTTAGCCATGTTTTCGTCAAAAGGTTTGTACAAGCTTCTTCATCATATATAACTTTAATATTATAACTTGACGGATTGCTACACTAGTTGGAGACTTGATACATGTCAACATTTGGAACACACGCATGCCACCATTAACATTACCTTGTCCTTTTTCACCTTCATATTTTTGCGGAAACACTTAGCCATTTTTATTTGTTTTTACTTCAAAACGTTTGTACAAGCTTCGTCACCATGGTATAACTTTAATATAACTTGGCTCGCATTGCTTTAATATTTGGACACTTGATAAATGTGAGCATTTTGGAACACACGCATGACATAGCTTGGTCTTTTTCGGTTTGTCCAGGGGGATGGATGGGGTCGAGACTTGGCAGATGTTTTTTGTCCGGGGGGTGGTGGGTTTGTCCAGGGGGTCTAATCTCAGGTTTGTCTGGGGGGGGGGTGGTGGTAAGGAAGACTTGTTATTTTTCCAGGGTAAGGGGTGTGTTTCGGTTTCGGTTTGTCATGTGGGTGTGTGAGGGGGGGGGGGGTCGAGATTCCGGCTTGTCGTTTATTACACCATACATATTTTTTATAAACCATGAATATGTTTTATACACCATATATTTTTATACACCTTTTAAACATGTTTATACACCATAGAATAATTAATTTCTGATTTCGTGGCCGCAGTATAAACTCGTCCAGAATGACGTCACAGCATTTTGAGTTCATAATTGGCCATAGATATGGTTAAATAAAATTCGAATTTGCATGAAAACTATGGAATTGCAGAATATGGGGGAACGAGTATTTGCTGCCGAATGTATACAGAAGAAGAGATATCGCAGGGTGTGTATGGAAAACCTCCAATAAATGACGCATTGAGACCCAGAATGCTAATTGGCATTTTACCTATTGTCGACAAGAACCAGTACTCGATGGATATATTTTACATGTACATCTCCTGCAGATTGGTACCTTTTTGTGCAATATATGAACTCTTAACATACTTAGTGTTCCACATTAAATTGGCTATTCCAGTTTATATAAGTACCCTATGTAAGAGACTTACCTACGGAAATGACCCCCCCACCCCCTCAATTTTTTATCCGGATACCCCCCACCTCAATTTTTTATCCGGATAACCCCCCTCAATTTTTTATCCAGATAACCCCCCCCCCCCCCCACCCCCCCCTCAATTTCCCCCCCCCCCCCCCCACCCCGGAAGACCCCCCTCCCTCAATAAATCTCTTCCATACCCCATCGGCCTATATACCCCCCTCAATGAAATTCTAATGAAATACCAAGATGTGTTTTCATTTAGAAGTAAACTATCCAATGAGTGCGGTCTGCTGATGTGTAAACAGTTGTGTGATTCTATTGTACACAATTAACATTTTGAAATACCCAATTGCTTCAGAAATGTTGGAGTGACAATACTCAATTACTAATTCCTTATCTGGAGCCCTGCTACTTTGCCCGTAGATATCGCTGCGTCCACATTAGCTGTACGTTTTCTGCTTTAACAGGTTGCACTATATCGCTACACCACACTACACCCTGACAGTAAAAATGTGTGTAATAGCATTTACACTTTGCACACTAACATATAGAGAAAACCTGCAGCTAGGGCGTTGCCATTCATACTTCGCTATATTGTTATGAGAGACAATTCTAAAATATGACAAAAAAATATTACCTTAAACTTCCCATGCGTATTAGCAAAATTCTTGGGTCACTCTCCATGAAGTAGAAAGTAAATAAAGAACGCTTCAAATGCACATTTGGAAAGACTACTCCATCATAGCTTAGAAAATCTCAGCTCTACGGATGTGTTTTTCTATTTCATCTGTCTTATATTTTCTGTATCCGTGAGAGCTTGTAGTGTAAAATTTAGTCACAATAACAGCCCAATTTGTCCTGGTGTTTTGCTACACAAATGGGAATAAAATGATAACCAATGACAAACTATATGTATACCTACATGTGTATTATTGGTCTATGAATGTTTTTAACATGACTGTGAAGTGTTAAACTTCTCGATCGTTAGACTGTGTAGCAAAACGCCTGGACAAATTGGGCTGTTATTGTGACTAAATTTTACACTATAAGTGTCTCGGCTCTCACGGATACAGAAAATAAAAAAGACAGATGAAATAGAAAAACACATCCGTAGAGCTGAGATTTTCTAAGCTAACTGCATCATAACTCTTATGTAATGCAGTGTAATGAAATGTAATAAGAGTTATGTACCCAGAACTACTTCCACAGTAGTTCTGAGTACATAATTATAATTACATAAGAGTTATGACAGTGATGTCTTTCCAAATTAGTATTTGAACCGTTCTTTGTTTACTTTCTACTTCATGGAGAGTGATCTATTAAAGTCTAAAAAAATTTGGTAATACACAATATAGCGCATTTCCCCATGTTAAATCCCCATAGACATCACTCTGTGTGAATGAAGTATGAATGTCAACGCCCTGCAGGTTTTTCCTAGCTGTTGCCTATAAATATGATAAAGCAGAAAACGTGCAGCTACGTCCACAGGTGCATTTTGCGTGGCTTGTATGGTTAATTATTGTTTGTATATCCGAGGAATATTTTGGAAGGTCCGAGAGGATAATCGCTAGAAAAAAATGGTAGAAATATGTGTCTGTTGAAATGACTCATCACAACATGTGTAACTACTCAACTGTGTCCTCATAAATGATCTTATAAGACGATAATCAGAACGGATGTAACAACTTCACTGAATGATGATGACAATTTAAATTTTATCACAGGTCCAGTGGACTTGTTGCTTGTAAAATACAAAGGTCCGACTTTAAAATTTGCAGGTCCAGGACCTCGGAACAGTGCTATTTTCAGGCCCTGATTGTTAATCAACACGCTAATGTCCATTATGCGTTTTAAACTTTAATTGCCATCCACATTAGCGAACATCAGTTAAAATCAGTCAATTTTCATGTAATTTTAACTGCCATCCAGGTGTTTAAGTCCATTGCAAGGTCAACTGTGTTTAAATGCACCCTCATCTATGCTCTGGATTTTGTGATTTCGGAATATTGGTGTATCTGCCTTTGATACAATGTTGATTTAGATCCTTGTCCGGAGCATGAGTAGTGAATATATCGCTCAGAATTGTTTCATGACAGTTCATTCATTTGCCGTAATAACCCTAAATATTCGACACCAACTATTTGGGGAAACGCATAAAATATGTTTCCCTACAACAGTGCATGAGTGTGCCAATGTTTAGGTTTAGTATGGCAGTACTGGTTTAATCACAATAACAATGTATTTGGATACAATTTGTTTTGGGTGGGTGGCAGGTGGGAGTATGTGATGCGTAATTGAACAATTGGGGTTCATCCTTTCCGATTGGAGACCTGCATGGTTTAATTGGCCTTTTTTATGTTGGATCTGGTTATATCCCTTGTGTGAGTATTACGATTATTCGTACTCCTATTTTAGGGGAAGGGTCCAAGTGACTTTGGTGCACGTATGGACCTGGCACAAGGTCAGGTTATTCTAATTTCAGGGCTGAATATATGTTTTCTCGATGTTGGGAAAACCCTATTTAATAGGGGTTTCCCAAAGCAAATTGTGTCTGAATATTTAGGGTCAGTGCACCAGATAAGCTGTGAATTTCCTTAAATACCCAATTAAAATTGCCAAAAACCCAATTGAAAGCATCAAAAAGCAATACAAATTTTATGGTACCTTTTTCATGCTGCGGAAAACAATAAACAGACCACAAATATAGCATATTTCTCTTATTTTCTAAGAAAAAACAAACTATTCAACAATTGCTGTCTGTTGATGTGTAAACAGTAGTGTGATTTTATTTTACCCAATTAAAATTTTGAAATACCCAATTGCTTCAGACATGATGGAGTGACAATACTCAATTACTAATTCCTTATCTGGAGCCCTGTTTAGGGTTATTACTGTAATCATTATGATAATGTACGTCCTTCCCTGATTCTTATGGCCCACAAGTTGTAAGGCTTGTGTTGCTATATATACATGTATGCTGCCAGTGGGGGCATCCATATCATATCCATATCATATCACAATAGTCTTACAGTGCTCCAGATAAGGAATTAGTAATTCAGTATTGTTACTCCATCATTTCTGAAGCAGTTGGGTAAAAGTTTAATTGGGTAAAATAAAATCACACTACTGTTTACACATCAACAGACAGCAATTATTGAATTGTTTGCTTCGAAATGAAAACATGTCTTGGCATTTCATTAGAATTGTCTCCTTGGAGACAATTCTAGAGACAATTCTAATGAAATACCAAGATGTGTTTTCATGGAAAAATATGCTATATTTGTGGTCTGTTTATTGTTTTCTGCAGCATGATAAAGATACCACAAATTTTTCATTGCTTTTTGATACTCCCTATTGATTTCAATTGGGATTTTGACAATTTTAATTGGTATTTAACCAAATACGCACCTTATCTGGAGGTCTGGTCTAATTCCTTATTTTTGTATTTTCAGGGTAAAGCAGAGTACTTCGTGAAATGGAAGGGCTGGTCTATAAAGTATGTCATTGTGTCGGAGTTGACCAAATATTTGTATGCCCCCCCATCTCGGTAGAGTCGGGAGGACTATAGTGTTTGGACTGTGTGTGTCCGGCCACACATTCAGCCTATTGTGTCGTATGGGTCATTCTGTTGTTTGAAAACAGTGGATGTACCCCCTATGGGGTGTGCTGTACATTACATTACATTACATTGTCCGTTCATCTGTGTGTCCATGGGTCCAGTTAATAAGCTTGCTGGAGTTTCTGCAATCTGTCACAGGGGAATTTGTGTGCCGACAGGCCACATTTTCTTGTTTGATATTTAAAGGCATTGCATCTCAGATATGCTTGAAAACAAGTGTCATATTTAAGGCTTATTAACCATTTCAACACTCCAGACCTCTTTAGTGGTGTTTGCAGGCTCATAACGAGCCGTCTCGTCAGCATCTGTACTTTTTGCAAGAAATGTTCATATTTTTTTCAGAAAAAAAAAACAACACCCCATTATAAATGCACTAGTCTGAAAATCATTTTGTAACAGTTGTATTAACATATCACAGTCCATTCCCGTTGCTTAGGGTTGAAATGGTTAATTCATCTGGCGACCAGATAATGGAGGTCGATGTCCAGGCCAGATTCTGGCCATTGGACATCGACCTCCATTATCAGCAATACTAGTTAGGCTTCCATCTAAAAGTCAGACATTTCATATAATGTCTGTTTTCACCATCAGTTCTTAGTCTTGTCCATGTAATCCAGATTCTGATCATTTCTAGCAATAAAAATCCTAAGACAAGAGAGCACTTTATCATGGGAATTATTACGGTATTCAACGGTGGGTGGTTGGTCGGGCGTAAATTAACGGTAGGGGTTCCTCCTTATACGAATCACGATTTGCCTGGTTTGGCCCTCAGGTACGTTTTTATCTTTGGCTCTTTTGTTAAGTGGGAGTTGAATTGGGTTATTGCCCATTATAAAAGTAGTAAGATTATTACTGATCCTACTGCTTTTGGGAGGGGGTCAAGTGATTCTGGTGTGGCAAGGACCTGGCATCAGATTAGGATTATTCTGATTTCAGGGCTGAATATATAGTTATTTTTATTGTAAATATTCAGTTCTGATTTTGGGATTCCCCCCCCCCCCATTTGTACCTGTACATGTATGTACAGGTAATATATGGGTTTTAGTACTAAACCCAATATGGGTTTTAGTACTAAACCCATTGACCTGGCCTTAAATGACCTTAGCTGTTGATAGGTCGTTAAACCCCAACAAACAAACAAACATATTATTCAACGTTTGCTTAAGATGGGTTGTGGCCTAGGGGTTAGAATACCGACTTCCAATCCGAAGGTTGTGGGTTCAAACTTCGCCTTAGGCATCAAAAAGGACTTTCATAGTATTTCCATGCAACTGTTCTTTCGGAGAAATAGGGCTTATGAGATTTGTGATATGTGTAGCTCCTGATCAAAGATCACACACCTAAAGGGCTAAATTAACTATATGTATTGTATACTAGTACACATGTATGCTGTATGGTTGCAGAAACAACACATGGGAACCTCAGAGCAACATTCTTGACACAAGGCTGATAGAAGCATTCAACAGAAGGCAAGTACAGTGGACCCCCTCAAAATCAGACACACTGTTGGGTGATGGAGGGTCCCCAGGGTGTCTGCTTTATATACCAGCTTTGCACATAAATGTCAATTATCATTATAAATAAATTATACAGAGAAATGTACCATAGGAAATGCACATGTATGCTCTGGGTGGTCGGGTTAGAGAGGTTCCACTGTAAGTCCAGTATAATATACCATACGACTCGGTCATATGGTACATGTATACACCGTGAAGTGCTCATATCATATGCCTATGATGGATTTACATTTATTGAGCAAAGGCTGCATATGCAGCCTATGCTCAATAAATGTAAATCCGTCAATAGACATATGATGATATATGAGCACTTCACGGTGTGTGTGCGGTTTGCAGTTAAATGTCAATTATTCTTATAAATAAATACCAGAGAAACGTGTCGAAATGAAATGCACTGCTCTGTGTTCGTTTAGCGAGGTTCCTATGTACACTGTTCACCCGTGACGACAACAGATTATTGCCTCCACCCAGTATAATTCCTGCTTATATACTTGTACCTTACTTTGTTTATGAGTTCACATACTTTTCTTATCTCTTTCTCCCCACTTATCAGAATCTGTTCCAGGGCTCCAGATAAGGAATTAGTAATTGAGTATTTTCACTCCCGTCATTTCTGAAGCAATTGGGTATAACTTTTTAATTGGGTAAAATAAAATCACACTACTGTTTACACATCAATAGACAGCAATTATTGAATAGTTTGCTTCAAAATGAAAACATGTCTTGGCATTTCATTAGAATTGTCTCCTTGGAGACAATTCTAATGAAATACCAAGATGTGTTTTCATGGAAAATAAGAAAAATATGCTATATTTGTGGTCTGTTTATTGTTTTCTGCAGCATGATAAAGGCACCTCAGAATTGTTGTTGTTTTTTTATACTCGCTACTTCTGATTTCAATTGGGTTTTTGGCAATGTTAATTGGGTATTTAAGCAAATACGCAGCTTATCTGGAGCTCTGCACATCAGACTCGTTTCCGGCGTAGGTATCGGCATTGGATGTGTGTCCAAATGTTGAATATCTCCTAATGCATTAGTCGGATCGTTACTAAACTTATCAATAGCTTCCTCACATTGATGGATGCCTACCTAGTGTCAGTTGGGCGACCTTCGGTAGTGAGATTCTGCCTGGCAATCGCCTTTATTCATAATCATGTACACATAGCTCCAGATAAGCTGCGTATTTGCGTAAAAAAAATAATTAAAATTGCCAAAAACCCAATTGAAATCAGAAGTAGCGAGTATCAAATTTTTGGTACCTTTATCATGCTACAGAAAAAAAGATACAGACCACAAATTTTTTCTTATTTTCCATGAAAAAACATTGGTATTTCATTAGAATTGTCTCCAAAGAGACAATTCTAATGAAATTCCAAGACATGTTTTCATTTCGAAGCAAAGTATTCAATAATTGCTTGTCTGTTGATGTGTAAACAGTGATGTGATTTTATTTTACCCAATTAAAATTTTGAAATTCCCAATTGCTTCAGAAATGATGGAGTGAAAATACTCAACTACTAATTCCTTAACTGGAGCCCTGATGTACATGTAGCTGATTTCCCTCTTTCAGAAATCCTGATGCCGGACCCAAGAAGAGAGGTCCGAAACCGAAGAAATCCAAACAGGTATTAATCAAATGACAAACTATGACATTCATGAGTATGATTGCAAAAAGTTGTATTCTATATATTACATGTAGTCAGGGCTTCAGATAAGGTGCTTATTGGCGTATTTTACACACTTATTTTAGCTGAATACCAAACATATTATCAACAGTGGGAGTACAAAATATGCACAGCAATTGAAATTGAGTAGTGGAAATACTGTAATGCAGTTGAAAATGTACTTACTTGAGCTGCAAAAGCAAACGTTGTTTGCTTTTGCAGCTCAGCTAAGTAAATTTTCTTCAACTGCATTATGTATAAATAAATGAATAAGTAATAATACACTTGTTTTGATCATTTGTTCCCTATTTAATAATGAATACAATCAATAATCCATTTGTGACAATAAAATATGCATTGAATTTGAAATCAGGGGGTACAATACTCTTCAGACAGAAAGCTTATCTGGAGCACTGTATAGTTTTTGGTGGCATCATAGTGTTTCTGTAGTGGTCTCTGCATCAACTGTTAACCCTTTCAACACCAAGTAACTTAATAGGATGTTCCATGCCAATGTTTCAGACTATTCCATTTATAAAAAGGGGATATTTTTTGTTCTCAAAAATATGAAAATTACTTTCAAACAGTGCAGATCCTGATGAGACGGCTCGTTACGAGCCGGCTCATCTGGATCTGCACTGTTTGCATATAGCGGGCTTTCGGGTTCAAACAGTATTAACCCTTTCAACACCAAGTAACTTAACAGGATGTTCCATGCCAATGTTTCACGCTATTTCATTAATTTTGTTCATACAAATTATCCCATTCTTCTAAAAGGGTAATCTGTACGACATTTAAAATTATTAACAAACAGTGGAGATTCTGATGAGACGGCTCGTTACGAGCCGGCTCATCTGGATCTGCACTGTTTGCAAACATTGTCTCTATAGAGGTCTGTGGTGTTGAAAGGGTTAACCCTTTCATCCCTACAATCTATAAAACTGAAGTAACCATTTGCAAGCACTATAGATCCAGATGAGGCGGCTAGTAATTTGTCACCAAACATCGTTCCCTTCCAGCGCAGACACTTCGTGTCCGGACCATATCTCAAATACCCTTTGGAATATTTTCTTGAACTTCACATATGCATAGACCACGACCCGAAGGTGTGTCACTCTTGCCTCGCTAAGTTTCGAGTTGTCAACCCATTTTTTATCGCACACTGCTTTTTTGTCCGGAGAATAACCATATTACCCTTTGGAATATTTTCACAAAACTTCCCACATGCATAGATCAAATGTGTGCTACGCTACGCGCAAGAATGATAACACTTGTTATGCTATTTTTCGAGTTATCTCCCTTTGTTTTTCCGAGCTGATCTCTTGTCTGGAGCATCAGTTGAATACCCTTTTGAAAGGTGTGTAACACGCAAGAATGATAACTATTGTCTCATTAATTTTTTAGTTGTCTCCCTTTGCTATTTTGTGCACTGACTTTTTTGTCCGGAGCTTAACTCGAATACCCTTTGGAATATTTCGTACATACATAGATCACGACTGACAGCTCTCAACTTACTAACACACTAGTTTTTATGCCACCGGGTTTCGAAGAAACGGGTGGCATATAGTGTTTGGACCGTCTGTCTGTCCGTCCGTCACACTTTTCGGTTAACCACTTTGTCACAGTTTCTCAAATATGCTGCAGGTGGCATCCGCGTTCGACAGACGCATTTCTTGTCTTTCTCTATTTTGACGTTGGCTGCATGTATGCGGGGAGGGGGATACACATGCGCTTTCTAGTTCTGATTGATAGTGCATACCTTTGCATGCTTTCAGTAATTATCTCCTCCGAGATTTTATGCTATTCATGTATTGAAGATGTGCACTAACAAAAATATCACCATACCATAGCCATTTTTGTCGTGCCTGCTTTAGCAGCAGACACAACTAAAATCCATGCTTTTTCTGCCGTCGTCCGCATTAATAATTGTCAAAAAGTTTCTTCATCATGATATAACTTTAATTTTACTTGATGGATTACTTCAATAATTGGACTACATAATGCCACCATTAATATGACCTTCACCGTTTTGACCTTCACATGGTTGTCATTTTCAGTCAACGGGCGGCCAGTCTGACGACTCTGATGGCGAGCCTGAGAAGGATAAGGCCGGTAAATCCAAACCAAGCCACAGTGATTCATCCGACTCTGACGACGATGCCACAACAACATACTCCAAAACTGACGACTCATCCGACAGTTCTCCCGAGTCAGTCAGTGGGGAGAAAGACAATGACAAACCTCCTGGGGACACAACCGCGGGTCACACAGACAAGGGGGAGAAAACTGAGGAGAAACCTGTAAATAATACTAGTAATTCCAGAGACTCTGTGACGCCACCCCCTCCCACACTCACTCCGGTGAAGAAGGGACGGGGTCGACCACCTGGATCGAAGAACAAACCAAAGAATTTCACATTGCCACATTTGAAGAATGTTGCAAAACGCGGCCGTGGGGTGGGTAGGGGGAGTTCTGTGGTGCGTGGAATGGGTAAGTCTCGTGGGCGGGGGAAGGCGGCGGGGAATGTACTCAAGACAGTCGGGCGGGGATTATCGCCCGCGGGTAAGGTTCTAGCGCGGGGAATCGGTAGAACTAGAGGCGGTGGCTCAACAAGGGGGAGGGGTCGTGGAATACGACCACCAAGTTTGTTAAAAATAAAAATGAAACCAGGACGATTGCCCGGACCCGGTCGGCCGAAGAAAAATCTCACATCAACGTTAAAATCTCCACTTGCGAATACTCCAAAATCTACCAGCAAACCGGTAACGTGTAAGCCGCCGGTGGACAATAAAGGGGACAAGTTTGACTTTGAGGAGAATGAGAGGATGGAGGTGGGGAGCCCACTGGAGGGGGTGAGTATCCTGGAGCACGAGCCCGACACTGTGCTGGTGAACACCAGCCTCGATGAGAACCAATATGTGCTTGAACCCCCGCCTGTCGACCTGCGCAGCTACTGGTGCCCGCCACCCAGTGTCAAATCCCTACTGGACCAAGTGAGTATTACGGACGTCACTACATCGTCAGGGACCATCACATTCCGCGAGTGTTCGACAGAATCAGGTTTCTTCAAAAATAACAAATTAAAGTGTAGTTAATTATGTTGTTTCGTCCATTTGTGCATAATATGAATACAGATACAGATTACTTTCTAGTGTTGAGAGAGATTGCAGCCTACATTCGTATTCAACATCAAAAATATTTCCGTGTTCCGATCCAGTTTGTTGTTTGTGCTATTACAAACTGCATACACAGAATAGTATGAAACTTTACAACAAATTCTACTTAAAACTGGCTGTAACTGAAGAAATTGGCTTGATCACATTTGTGCCCTGTTTATTTGCTGATAACTAGTATGCTCATACAGTGTCATTAGAATCCATAGTGTTTGCTAGAATCAGAGTAGTTGCGAACGGTAACTTGCAATTACTCCCGTACCGTCCGTAGCTAGAGCTACGGACGGTACTGGAGTAGATTGCAAGAGTTACCTTCGCAACTAGAATCAGAGTAGTTGCGAACGGTAACTCTTGCAATTACTCCCGTACCGTTCGTAGCTCTAGCTACGGACAGTACGGGAGTAGATTGCAAGAGTTACCTTTGCAACTAGAATCAGAGTAGTTGCGAACAGTAACTCTTGCAATTACTCCCGTACCGTTCGTAGCTCTAGCTACGGACAGTACGGGAGTAGATTGCAAGAGTTACCTTCGCAACTAGAATAAGAGCAGGTGCATCACTGCATATTTGAACAGACGGCACAGGTGTGAAGGCTAATCTGGGTCTACACTGGTCACATAAGCCTAGCCCCATTTCAAATATGTTGTGATTATTCATTTGTATTATCTACAATACTGTCCCAGTTTGGTTTAATACATACTATATATATATGGGCCAACGTTGGAGCGTCTCCTGAGTTTTATCAGGGCCTATGCTGTTTGCCATTCTGTCGTGAGCTTTTTCGTATTCGTTACCATATATGTTTCCAATGATTTTATGGATTTACATGTACCCTGTGACCGAATATACTGTCTTAATTAGGGCTGCAGATAAGGAATTAGTAATTGAGTATTTTCACTCCATCATTTCTGAAGCAATTGGGTATTTCAAAATTTTAATTGGGTAAAATAAAATCACACTACTGTTTACACATCAACAGACAGCAATTATTGAATAATTTGCTTCGAAATGAAAACATGTCTTGGCGTTTCATTACAATTGTCTCCATGGAGACAATTCTCCTTGTAGACAATTCTAATGAAATACCAAGATGTGTTTTCATGGAAAATAAGTAAAATATGCTATATTGGTGGTCTGTTTATTGTCTTGTGGATGATCTGGTGAGGGAGTCAAAATTTGGAAATTGACTCCAAAACATCACTAGATAGCTTGGAAATCATCTAACTTAGAAAAGAAAAGTTTAATTTGAAAATCAGTCCACTATTTTTGAGATTAGAAATATTTCCCCATAGACATCTTGTATGCACTCTGTGGAGATGTCTATGGGGATTTAACATGGGGTATTTAACATGGGGTATTTGTTTTTATACGACTGTTTTAATAAAATTGTACGTACATGTATTTTGGTTTACCACACGGCTGGCGGCGGACAGAAAAACTGCAGAGTTTGTGTACACTACTCTTCTGAAACCTTTCAGTCGATCGATCTGAAACTATACACAGTTCTTCTACACATATTGAAGACGCCAACTAGGTTTATTGCTGCACATGCTTTAGCAGACCTTTATGACTATAGTCGCTGCTTTTCCGTCGTCGTCCGCATCGTCGTTGTCCGAAATGTCAAAAAGTTCCAGATAAGCTGCGTATTTGCTTAAATACACAATTAAAATTGAAATCAGAAGTAGCGAGTATCAAAAAGCAATAAAACATTTTGTGGTACCTTTATGATTCTGCAAAAAGCAATAAACAGACCACAAATATAGCATATTTTTTCTTATTTTCCATGAAAACATATTTTGGTATTTATTAGAGTTGTCTCCAAGGAGACAATTCTAATGAAATGCCAAGACATGTTTTCATTTCAAAGCAAACTGTTCAATAATTGCTGTCTGTTGATGTATAAACAGTAGTGTGATTTTATTTTACCAAATTAAAATTTTGAAATACCCAATTGCTTCCGAAATGATGGAGTGACAATACTCAATTACTAATTCCTTATCTGGAGACCTGCACTTAGGCATATTTTTTTTGCGTCAAAAAGTTTGTTCAAGCTTCTTCATCATGGTATAACTTATTGTTACATGGTTTCCGTTGTTTGCACATATGTGAAAACAAATAGCGCGTGCTGTTTGCACATGGCTTTAGGCAATGCACACGGCTGGACATGATGAAACCTTATAATGGATTGTTTCAATATTTGGACACTTGGTACATGTGATCATTCGGAACACCCTCATGCCGCCATTAACATGACCTTGACCTTTTTTATCTTAATATGTTTGCTGAAACATTTAGCTATTCTTTTGCGTCAAAAAGTGTCCAAAGGTTTGCACAAGTTTCTTCATTATAGTATAACATTAATGTTACTTGATGGAACACACTCATGCCACCATTAACATGACCTTGACCTTTTTCACCTCCACATTGTTGCAGAAACACATAGCCATTTTTACGTCAAAAGGTTTGTACCAGTTTCTTCATCATGATATAACTATATTATTACTTGACAGATTGCTTCAATATTGGAACACACTCATGCCCCCATTAACATGACCTTGAACTGTTGTACCTTCAAACACTTAAGTCATATTTTGCATCAAAAAGTTTGTACAAGTTTCTTCATCATCGTATAACATTAATGTGAATTTCGAACACACTTATGCCGCCATTAACATGACCTTTTTGACCTTCACATGGTTGTGGAAACACTTAGCCATTTTTTTGTGTCAAAAAGTTTCTTCAACCTTGAACTTTTACGTGTTTTAAGCATGCACAGTGACTTCTCCGACGGTTTTTGTGATGCTTACTTAACTCTTTGCATGCTGGGAAACTTGTGGGCTATAAATAGTTCAAAACTAGCGGACAAGAATTCATCATATTTTCTTGTATTTCTCCCCGTAAATATCATGAATATGTCTTGGAATTTCATTAGAATTGAGTCCTGAGGACTCAATTCTAATGAAATTGCAAGACATATTTACAGAGAGAAATAAAACATATACTCCTAATTCGTTTGGCGCATATTTTCGCCGCTAGCATGCAAAGAGTTTTAAGCACATGCCCATGATCATGTCATTGTCAAATGCCTCGGCAGGCGCGACACCGCTTCCGTGGCGGAATTCTTGTTTTTCCAAAGCTGGTTCATGGGATACAAGCAGTTACATGTACCGTAGATGGTGCCCTCTGTCATAGGCAAGCTCCAGATAAGGAATTAGTAATTGAGTATTGTCACGAAATGAAAACATGTCTTGGCATTTCATTAGAATTGTCTCCTTGGAGACAATTCTAATGAAATACATACAAGATGTGTTTTCATGGAAAAATATGCTATATTGGTGGTCTGTTTATTGTCTTCTGCAGCATGATAAATGTACCACAATTGTTCTCGTTGATTTTTGATACTCACTACTTTGATTTCAATTGGGATTTTTGGCCATTTTAATTGGGTATTTGCAAATATGCAGCTTATCTGGAGCACTGCATAGGGCATCGGGGAAACTTCCTTACACGGATCTGCTTGATATATCACACACACATTGCTCTCATGGTCCTCTATCGCAGGGATTCCGCTGGCGATCGCCACTTTCGCAATTGGCGATAAAAATAAACAATTGGCGATGAAAAATTACAATTTTCGAGAAAAAAAAATCCATTTTTTTTTTTTTAATTTTTAATTCTTTTTTTAAATTTGTCCCTGTAATAAGGATGAACATCAACAATACATTTGTAAAAGTAAAATACGCATTGAATTGGAAATATGGGGAATAATACTCTTTAGATACAAAACTTATCTGGAGCTGTGGCCAAGATACAGAAATGTCAGATGAAATTTTAGAGCGTTCATGCATGGACTTCATTCTCATTCCATATTTTCTCTAAAATGTTCTCGCGCTCTCAATGGCTGTTTTTGTCAAGGAGCTGAAAGTAAAATGCATACATGTAGAGGTGATTTTGCCTGAAATTGTAAAACTTTGTAATATATTCGAATCACGATCAAAACCCTGTACTGCAGTTTGTTTTGTTATTTATCCACCTGTAGCCTATTTCACCAACATTGCAAAGTATACTTTTCTAGCAAAGTATAGTTTGAGGGAGTAATCATTTATTTTTCCGAAATGCATTATTTCAAATTGAACTAACGACTGCATATATTTGATGATAAAAAGTATGCAGAATTATTGTACTGAATTTATTACATTGTCACAGCCAAATTGGCTGTGATAATGTAATAAATTCAGTATAATAAAAATTAATAAATTTATCCTAAATTTGAAAATTTCTCCCTCAAAGTATACTTTGCTAGAAAAGTATACTTTGCAATGTTGTTGAAATGGGCTACAGGTTTCGTTTAAGATCACACATGTTATGTGTGGGTGGCAGGTGGGAGCACGCGATAGGTAATTTAACGATCGGGGATGCATCCTTACCGGAATTCCGACTGGAGACCTGGTTTGGCCCTCACATACGTCTTTGGCATTTTGTATGTGACCGGTGAATCTGGTTATGCGCCTTATGTGAGTATTACGATATTCGTAATCCTATTTTAGGGGAAGGGGCCAAGTGACTGGTGTGGTATGGACCTGGCACCAGGTCAGGTAATTTTTCTAATTTCATGGCTGAATATAGTTGTTCTCGATGTAAATATTCCGTTCTGATTTTAGGATTCCCCCCCTCCCCCCCCCCCCCCCCCCCCCCAATGCAGCAGGTTAAAATGGGATTGAACCCGTTTGCCTGGCCTTACATGACCTTAGCTGTTGATAGGCCGTTAAACAATAATAAACAAACAAACAAACACACATGTTATGTACATGCTCAGAATTGTTTATACCTACATGTAATCACAATGGTTGTCATCATGGTTGTGTTGTCATATTCATAAGTACTTGTAGTAGTAGTTCTAGTCTTGTTTTCTCTCCATGCATTTTGGATAGTTGTGGAAACGTAACACTCCTTTATGCTCCTGTGCTGCCCACAGAGCTCCAGATAAGGTGCGTATTGGCGTAGTTTAAGCACTTACCTTCGCAGAATACGCATTGATTATCAAAAGTGGGAGTACAAAATACTCACAGTGTTTGTTTTTGCAGCTCAAATAAGTGAATTTTTATGCCCCCGGTCTCGGTAGAGCCAGAGCCAGAGGCATATAGTTATGGACTGTGTGTCCGTGTTTCCGTGTGTCCGGCACATTAAGAAGTTCGCCAAAGTTTCAAAATTCTGTTATAAATGCTATATCCCTTGAAGTATTACTTAAATATTTCAACACAGTATACATGTGGAGACAAATGCCACACATTCATGCTGCCCTTAATATGTCCTTGACCTGTTGCCCTTGACAACTTTGAACTTTTTCCCTCATTAAGACGTTCGCCGGAGGTTCGAAATTCTGTCATAACTTATATATTCCTTGAAGGATTACGGTACTTAAATAACACAGCATACTTGTGGACAAATGCCACACATCTATGCTACCCTTAATATAACTATCACGTTTTGACCTTGACAACTTTAACTTTTTCCTACATAAAAGGTACATGCTCACTCAGTAGGCATAACATCTTCTTTATATGAATTCAATAAGTGTATAATTGTGTCACTATTCCACCAGTTCTCAAAATTACGAGTGCCCGCAAAAATATATAATCATTTAGTAATATTTATTTTTACTGATAGTGACTCGCGGTGGTATCGGTCTATTTTCATATGCAAATTAGGCATGATATTTTTTAATTACCGTATTTATACTAATTAAATGCGTCACCTGAAAAAATAATATTTTCGACAAATTATAAACTACGGTATGATCATTGCCCATCAAAAAATAAATACAGAGAATAAATAGTAATGTCCGTTCAAATTTTAAGCAAACACGGTTATCGCCCCTGTGCCTACCGTTTGGTGTACAGCATTAATAAACTGATTATCGTTGTTCATATTTAGATATTAGGTTTCGTTATAATGGAAGAAAATGACACAATAGCCGCAGGGAATGTACCGGTATCTGATGGTTTCGATATGTGCAACAGGCCCGTAAGCAGACTGTTTGAAGCAGGGAGTCCAGGGGCTAGGAGATCAGGGGCACATAATACGACTGCTTGCATCAATATTATAAAATGACTACGTATTGACAATAACTCTTATTTTAGTGCATCAAACAGTGGACATCAAGGCAGGATGAGGGAGGTGGGTGAGGGGGTTGTCCAACCACACCGACCGCCTGGTTACGGACCTTTTGCAATAATAAAATGCAACATCGATGTTCATGGTCAGGTTAATAAAATAAAATGATAGATTTTCAAACGGTTTAATGTTTAATGGCTTTAAACGGACTAACAACAGCTCATTCATTTCATCTGCATGGATGGGGGCGGGTAACTGAATATGCATACAATTTCTATCCAGCCCTCGCATTAGACAAACCGGACCTACTGGCAGGTCTTCACCACACTATAGTAACTTAGCCCCCCCCCCACCCCCCACTCCCCATAAATGTAGTAGGATTAACGCTGATCGTATTACTCTTATAATTGGATTAGCCGGATTCATCTCTCGCCTGCAAGAAAGCTAAATAAGGCCAAGCCAGGGATACTGCGCTCCCCAGCAAGTATTAAACCCCATCGTTAAATTACCATTCACACTGGAACATTGATTTTAGGGTGTAGCATATGCTATGTCTACCCTACTTAATATAGCCGTATCCTAATTGTATCCATGTTGGCGGCGATCTTTGATTTACCTTTGTTTGTGGCGAAAGATCATTTGGTACAATTTGGAACACAAGCTTCGCATTTTTAAATTACAAATACAATTTCCAATTATGTTCCATTTCGTTACTATTTTTAAGAGCTTAAGCGATACTTAGCGGCCATCTTGAATATACCAACATTGTCAAATAATAAGTATATTACATGGATTCATTCATTTTTGTGAAGAACACAAGCAGTAATACCGAAAAGAAATGCAAACAACTGAATTATAAAAGTTCATGCAAGTGTAGCTATTTATTTTTGTTATTCCACAAACATTTACTGCACGTCTGGGTAAATATTTGGCGGCCATCTTGCATCTATATGAATTTTTCAGTGGTGAATTGTTGTTATAAGTTACCTAAACATACTTTTATGTATGTCAACGCATATGTCGGAATATATTTAAGATAAAATGTTGATACCTGGTGGCCATCTTGAAAATCGCAAAATAGCTTAACGATTTGAACCACAATAAAACCAAATCGTTTCATATATGTCCTAAGGAAGAATACACAACAATTTAAACAACTTTATCTGATATTTCAAGTGGGTGGCAGGTGGGAGAATGCGATGGGTAATTTAACGATCGGGGTTCATCCTTACCGGAATTCCGACTGGAGACCTGGTTTGACCCTCACATACGTCTTTGGCATTTTGTATGTGACAGTTGAATCTGGTTATACCTCTAATGGAGTATTACGATTATTCGTAATCCTATTTTAGGGGAAGGGGCCAAGTGACTGGTGTGGCATGGACCTGGCACCAGGTCAGGTTATTCTAATTTCAGGGCTGAATATTTATCTCGATGTAAATATTCCGTTTTGATTTTGGGATTTTCCCCCCAATGCATCAGGTTAAAATGGGATTGAACCCGTTTTGCTCTCTTGGGTTGAACACAAGTCGTTTTTAAGCTACTTCTGTTCAAAGTGCCCCTCCACTATGATATCAGTGTGGAAATTTACATCTTTTGAACCTTTTGACCTTCACAACTTTGAACTTTTTCACACAGAAGTTCGCTGGAGTTTCGAAATTCTGTCATAACTTCTATATTCCTTGAAGGGTTACTTTATTAGTTCAATACTGTGGTACATCATACTTGTGGACAAATGCCACACATCCATGCTACCCTTAATATGACCTTGACATTTTGACCTTGACAACTTTGAACTTATTTAAACTTTAATAAGTTTGCCGGAGTTTCTCAATTCTTTCATGACTTCTATAACGCTTGATAGATTACTTTAATATTTTGATACATCAAACCTGTGGACAAATGTCACACATCCATGCTGCCCGTATTATGACCTTCACCATTTGACCTTCACAGCTGAGCTTATGAATACTTATCACTTTCGGTTAATTAACTTTGCCAGTTTCTCCAATCGTCCACCGGGGGCATTCGTGTGCCGACAATCCACATTTTCTTGTTTAATTTGTTTTATTTTTTATCATTTGTTCCCTATTTAATAAGGAAGAAAATCAATATATATATTTGTAAAAGTAAAATAAGCATCGAATTTGAAATCTGGGGGTACAATACTCTTTAGATACAAAACTTATCTGGAGCACTGTGTCGTAAACGATGAAGCAGTGCTTCTCTGCAATTACATGATGTATCTTTCTTATACTAGTAACCATGTCTATTTAGTATACAACACAGGCAATTTAACCCTTTCACCCCTAAGTAAAATGATTTTCAGACTAGTCCATTTATGAAAAAGGGGTGTTTTTGCTCTCAAAAATATGAAAATTACTTGCAAAAAGTGCAGATCCTGATGAGACGGCTCGTCACAAGCCGGCTCATCTGGATCTACACATTTTGCCAATAACACTATACAGGCCTGTGGTGTTGAAATGGTTAAAGCACTGACAAGTGAAGAATTTATTTAATTACAAGAGTGGGCGGCTGGTCGGCAGCATTTGAAAGATAAAGTTAAATGTACATGCACACTCAGTAGGCACAAAATGTTCTTTATATCAGAGACATCATCTGCGACATTTTCTGGCAAAATAAACATTCATTCACCATTACCCCACATATTGATTGGCATTATTGTACATTTTATATCAGACGTTAATTTCCACACTGGTATCAGGGGCGATAACCGTGTTTCCTTAAAATGTTAACGGACATAGTTATTCTCTGTATTTATTTTTTGATGTGCAATGATCATACTTTATTATATGTCGAAAATATATTTATTTTTTCAGGCGACACATTTAATTACCTAGTATAAATAATTAAAAAATATCATGCCTCATTTGAATATGAAAATAGCCTGATACCACCGCGAGTCACTATCAGTAAAATAAATATTACTAAATGATTATATCTATATAGCAGGCAATTGTAATGTTTAGAAGTGGTGGAATAGTGACACAATTATACACTGTATTTAATTCCTATAAATACATTTTGTGTCTACTAAGTGGGCGTGTACCTTTAATGAAGGGCAAGGGTGTTCAGGATACATGTATCAGATTTCCAGATAAGCCTTGTGTCAAAAGCGTACTATACCCCCTGATTTCAAAATCATTGCATATTTTACCTTTACAAATTGAAATGGGTTGTTGATTTTCTTCATTATTAAATACGGAACAAATGATAAAAAATATAACAAATTTAAACATTCAATTATTTCAATTAAGTGAATTTTCAACTTTATGACAGTATTGCCCTATGGATTTTGTTTCGTACAATGTGTCACACTTTACTATTATTTCTAAATACATGTTGTGAACTCTTAATTACATGCTGGGAAATGTGGGAAATGTGTGGGCTATAAATACATGTAGTTCAAAAGTAGCAGACAACTATTCAGTATATTTTCTTTTATTTCTCCCTGTAAATATCATGGGGAGTCAATTCTAATGAAATTTCAAGACATATTTACAGAGAGAAATAAAACATATTATATACTCCTAATTCGTTTGGTGGATATTTTCACCGCTATCATGCAAAGAGTTAAAGGTACATGCCCACTCAGTAGGCACAAACTGTTCTTTATAGGAATTAAATAACTGTATAATTGTATCACTAGTCCACTAGTTCTAAAAATTACGGGTGCCCGCTATACAGATATAATCATTTAGTAATATTTACTTTAGTGATAGTGACATGTGGTGGTATCGGGCTATTTTCATATGCAAATGAGGCATGATATTTTTTAATTATTTATACTAATATTGCACATTAAAAAATAAATACATAGAATGAATAGTAATGTCCGTTACCAGTTTAAGGAAACACGGTTATCGCCCTTGATATCAGTGTGGAAATTACGTCTGATATAAAATGTATATTAATGCCGATCAATACGTGGGGTAATGGTGAATGAATGTTTATTTTGCCAGAAACTGTCTTAGATGATGTCTCTGATATAAAGAACATTTTGTGCCTACTGAGTGGGCATGTACCTTTAACAAGGTGTATGATCACGTGGTACTAACAACAACAACAAGTACCGATTCAAAGTACGTATTCTTTTATAGTGTCCTTATTACGTAACGGATTTTGATGAAATATGGCGCATCAAACGCGTCTTGTTAAGCTGCATTTGGTGGTCTCTGTATTTTCTCCCAAACTTCTGTCATTTTTGCGAAGAATCGAATCGATTCTTCGCAAAAACGACATATGTCTGTGCCAATCTCCATAGACCACCAAATGCAGCTCATGAAGACGCGTTTGCTGCGCCATATTTCATAAAAATCCGTTGCATATTAAGGAAAATATCAAATAATACTTACTTTGGAGTGGGCGACATTGTTGTTGTAACCACGTGATCATGCACCTTGTTTAAGGGCCTACGTGATATGTGTAACATCTGGATGTTTTATCTCAAATGTGGCTGTGACTGGAGAAATGTGGCTTATGGGATTTGTGACCAGTGTAGCTCCAGATCAACTAGCACACTCCTGTAGCCTGATAACGATATAATGATATTGCTTGTTAGAAGCATGACAGGTGTTTAATTGGTGGAATGGCGAACAGTGCAGATGAACAGGCTGATCTGGATCTATACTGGACGCAACACCCATGAGATCCATTTCTCAAGTCACAGTGACAAATATAGGTCGAAATACCAGTAGTTAAAACAATGAATGTCTCATTTGAAAGTAAATTCCGAAAGCATGTGTCATTGTGTATTTATTTGTTATACCAGCTATTTTATGCCTTAATGGAATGTATTGAAATAAAAGCTGATTATACTAGATGGCCCACTTCAGCAGTCAACATAGGTTGATCAGAGCCTACACATCTAGACATTCAATGCTGGGTGCATGCATCACCTATCTTACTGCAAGAGTGTACTCGCTGATCAGGACCTACACTGGTCACAGTGTGATAGTGTGATACAGTGTGATAATATCCATTTTATATTGGCAGGTTACGACTGCATTATCTAGCAAGTACTTCCTGTTGTTTGGACATGATCTGACAACAACTGGCTTAATACTTCCTTTGTGCTTCACTTGTTTCTTCTCAAACGTATATATTGTCACCATTCCTTTGAACCATCTCACCGAGATGATCCATATGAGTGACACGTTTTGTCTCGCCCGTTTGCATCGGGGTTAAAGTTTTTGGTTGAATATTTTAGTATACTAGCAAAGCCTCGGCTGGGCCCGACATGCGGGCCGTGGCCATCTAGTATTGACATATAATCTGACAGCAGAAAAATATGTTTTATTTAGACAGCAATAGGTTAATGCTTGTTGTTTTATATGTCAAGTAGTTCATGTATTTACATATTACTGCAGAGCTCCAGATAAGTTTCAAATTCAAAGCGTATTTTACTTTTACAACTGTATTATTGATTTTTTTCCTTGATAAAAAAATAAAACATATATAAAAATTCACTTATTTGAGCTGCAAAAAGCAAAGGCTGTTTGCTTTTTGCAACTCAACTAAGTAAATTTTCAACTTTATTACAATATATTCACTACTCAATTTGAAAATCAATGCATATTTTCTTATGCTGTGAGTATGTTGCACTCCCACTTTTGATAATCAATGCGTATTCTGCTAAAGTAAGTACATAAAATACGTAAGATACGCACCTTATCTGGAGCTCTGTTTACTGATCAAAGAAATCCATATAAAAAAAATGTAAATCTGTTGGAGAATATTTCTGACACCAGATGTGGTATTTATTACCGTACCTACCTCCCTTATCGCATCCGTCGACGATTTGATGATAATATTAATATCGGAAAAATGTAATGATTTTCCATCAGTGACTTCGAAAGTTGGCACAAAATTCAGAGCTCATGCAGAATTAAAGTCCGCATGAGCTCTGAGCTTTTTTTCAACTTTCCGTCATTTACAAAAAAAAATGTGAAATCAATATCAGCAAAAAACGGTGATGCAGTGAGGGAGGTAATATCAGTAGCCTATTTCACCAACATTGCAAAGTATACTTTTCTAGCAAAGTATACTTTGAGGGAGTAATCATTTACTTTTCCCAAAATGTATTATTTCATATAGAACTAACAACTGCATATATTTGATGATTAAAAGTATGCAAAATTATTATACTGAATTTATTACATTGATTTTCAAATTGAGTAGTGAAAATACTGCCATAAAGTTGAAAATTCACTTAGTTGCGCTTCAAAAAGCAAGCAGTGTTTGCTTTTTGCAGCTCAAATAAGTGAATGTTTAAATTTCTTATATTTTTTATCATTTGTTCACTATTTAGTAATGAAGAAAATCAATAATCCATTTGTAAAAGTAAAATACGCAATAATTTTGATATCCGCAATGATTTTGATATCCGGGAGTATAGTACGCTCTAGACACAAAGCTTAACTGGAGCTCTGGTTCATGGTAAATCTTACTGAGATTCACACTTCAGATAAAGTGATTTGGTGTACTTACAAGCTCCAGATAAGGAATGAGTAATTGAGTATTGCCACTCCATCATTTCTGAAGCAATTGGGTATTTCAAAATTTTAATTGGTAAAATAAAATCACGCTACTGTTAGCACATCAGCCGACCGCAATTATTGAACAGTTTGCTTCTAAATTTAAACATGTCTTGGCATTTCATTAGAATTGTCTTCTTGGAGACAATTTTAATGAAATACCAAGATGTGTTTTCATGGAAAAATAAGAAAAATATGCTATATTTGTCTATGTTTATTGTTTTCTGTAGCATGATAACGATACCACAAATTTTTCATTGCTTTTTGATACACACTACTTCCGATTTCAATTGCGTTTTGCCAATTTTAATTGGGTATTTAAGCAAATAGGCAGCTTATCTGGAGCTCTGTATATAAGACACAGCACTTTCAGAGCTACTGTAGAGAGATGTAGCTGTGACTGGAGAAATGGGGCTTATGAGTTTTGCGACCAGTGCAGATCCAGATCAGCCTGTGCATCCGCACAGTCTGATCAGGATCTGCACTGTTCGCTGTTCCATCAAAGAAATGTGTGTCATGCTTATAACACCTTATCTGGAGCTCTGTACTTAGGATGCCTGGCAACAGATCAGGACACTGCCTTTCAGTGCTGAAAGTTTGTACTGAAACTTTATTGCTGAATGTTCAGGGCTTCGTTTAAGGAAAAATTAAGAATGAGCCTTCTTTTTATTTCGTGAAATTTGGTCAAATATTGATTTTACTGCGAAAAAAAATATTTCCCCATGTTAAATCCCCATAGACATCTTCACAGAGTGACATTGCAAAGTATACTTATCTGGCAAAGTTTACTTTGAGGGAGAAATTTACAATCTAACAATAAGTTTCTAATATGCTGAATTTATTACATTATTGCAGCCATTTTGGCTGTGATAATGTAATACATTCAGTATAATAATTCTGCATACTTTTAATCATCAAATATATGCAGTCGTTAGTTCTATATGAAATAATGCATTTCAGGAAAAATAAATGATTACTCCCTCAAAGTATACTTTGCTAGATAAGTATACTATGCAATGTTGGTGAAATAGGCTACTGGCCTAAAATGACCTTGGCTGCTGACAGGTTGTTAAACACCATTACATACATAAATAAATGATAACATTCTTCTCACTCATTTGAAACATCTATGTGTGGTGATCACAGCATATAGCAAATGGTTGACTCATGGGTTGAATTGTATGTTAACCCTTAGACCGCTACTCACAACAATTGTCGTCTGCTGTTGCTTTTATATCTTGCCTTATTTCTCAATAAAAACATGGTTTCCAATGAAAATGATTCTGAAGTGCTGTCAAAACATTTTGTAAATTATTCTAAAGTTCTGTCAAAGCATGTTTTTGATGATAAAAATGGAAAATATAAAATAAACAGCAGACGACATAAAAGCGGTGTAAGAGTTAATTAAAACCGTATTTAGTTCCTAGATAAATGTAATCCTATAATAAATTGTACACAGCCGCCTGTGTTAATCTTAAATAGAAAATAAACAGCAGACGACAACACAATTAAGATAGCGGTCTATGGGTTAAGGTCATGGACAGATACAAATGAACCTGTATGTGAGAAAGATAACAGTATACTAGAAAGATTGCAGGTTTGGCACTGAGATCACTATACCTTTATCTGGAGCTAGATGCCCTTTACCACACTAGACCAGATGACCACCAGGTGAGAATCCATGTAAAATGAATTCACACAATTAAGATATGCCATGTGATTTTGTGCCCAAGAACATGTGCGATTTTACATGAATGTATTTACAGAAACTGTGATATTTTCATATTTCATCCACTTTCAACGTCATTTATGGAAAATTTTGTAAATATTTTACAAGAGATATGGCACATGTTCTTGGGTACAAAATCAAAAACATTAAGATAGTGGTGTAAGGGTTAAAGGTACATGCCCACTCAGTAGGGACAAAATGTTCTTATTATAGGAATGAAGGGCCTTTTTGTGGAATTTATCGGGGTATAAACTTGGAAAAGTCGCGGGAATACTGGACGAAGGCCGGAAGGCCTCGTCCAGTATTCCCGCGACTTTTCCAAGTTTATATCCCCGATAAATTCCACAAAAAGGCCATTCATTACTTATAATTCCAGCATTTGAAATAAATTCATCAAGAAAATATGTTTATTTTCCGTTTTCTTAAGAATTATTTTAACTGCGCCTCACGGTTACGGAAAGTAGTTCGGCAAATGGGAGTTTACTGGGATATAAATTTTGGACGGAGACTTGCAACGGACCAATCAAATGTTAGGGAATTGTGTAAATATTTTTGTGCTGGAATTATTAGGAATTAAACAAGTGTATAATTGTGTCACTGTTCCACCATTTCTAAAAATTACAAGTGTCTGCTATACCGATAATATCATTTAGTTACATTTATTTTTGATAGTGTGTGGGTGGTTGGTCGGGCGAACGTGAGGGCGGAAATTAACGGTAGGGGTTCCTCCTTATAGGAATCACGATTTGCCTGGTTTGGCCCTTGGGGACATTTTTATCTTTGGCTATTTTTGTTACCTGGGAGTTGAATTGGGTTATTGCCACTTATAAAAGTAGTAAGATTATTACTGATCCTACTGCTTCTGGAAGGAGGCCAAGTGATTCTGGTGTGGCGAGAACCTGGCATCAGATCAGGATTATTCTGATTTCAGGGCTGGATATATATTTTTTTAATTGTAAATATTCAGTTCTGATTTTGGGGTTCTCCCCCACCCACCCCCATTTGTACATGTACTTGAACATGTACATGTACTTGTACAGGTAATATATGGGATTTAGTACTAAACCCTTTGACCTGGCCTTAACTGACCGTAGCTATTGATAGGCCGTTAAACCCCAACAAACAAACAAACAAACAAATACCCCACCCCACGTATTGATTAGCATTATTATACATTTTATATCAGACGTAAATTTTCACACTGATATCAGTGGCGATAACCCTGTTTCGTTAAAATGTCAACGGACATTACTATTTATTCTCTGTATTTATTTTTGGATGGATGATCATAATTTATAATCTGTTGAAAATATTGTTTTCGGACACATTTAATTAGTATAAATAATTAAAAAATATCATTCCTCATTTGCATAATAAAATAGTCTGATACCACTGGTAGTCACTATCAGTAAAATAAATATTACTGAATGATTATATCTGTATAGCGGGCACTCGTAATTTTTAGAATTGGTGGAATAGTGACAGAATTATACACTTATTTAATTCCTATAAAAAACAGTTTGTGCCTACTGAGTGGGCATGTACCTTTAATCAATATGGCATGCTGCAATCATCATAAAAGTAAGGTTCCCGGCCTTAAATGACCTTAACTGTTGATAGGCCGTTAAACCCCAACAAACAAACATCATAAAAGTAAAACATAGTTACCGGGTACACAATTGAAGGGGTCATTGGAAGAAGGGGGCTAACTCCATGAGGGAGTTAGCCCCCTTCTTCCATTGACCCCTTCATAGTTAATCACACACATAAACTGTGCCACTTGTACTGTATGTAAGATGTGCTATCGATTTGTTATAAACTTTATCTCAATAGTGTTGTGTGCATAATCATATCTGTAATGTCGATATGATGAGTCATGTTATCTCACTGCATGACTTCACTTATAATTTTACTTCAATTCTAATGTGCATTATTTTCATCATATCAAAATCACAAATATCAGTACACACACATTGGAAGTTTCATCAAGCACTGAATATAAATAATGATTGGAAGTCGGCATGTCCAGCATGAACATATTATTCCACAAAAGTGGGCCACAGCTGACAATATGAATTTTTATCTATATTTGTCTTAAATGTCATAGCATCTCTTTTGTAGGTCGAAGTGACATTGGTGTGGTTAAAGGCCAATAAACAAACAAACTCTGTTGTCAGTTGATGACCCATATACGAGTGTTGTCAGCAGGTAGGCGTTCGTGAAATTTTTGTCACCCACTTTACAATTCTGGTTATCATCCACACTCGGCAAGAGAGAGTTGTTAACTATCATTTTGAAATACTGCTTTTATTTTCCCAAACTTTTAATAAATCCAATATTGAAACGCTGAAAGTATGCAAAAAAAAATAGCGTAGTAATACCTAAATATTCTGCTATGTAATTTTGTCCGTTTTCAACATAATTTACAGAATATATTGAATGACTTCAAAATCAGTTTTCATACGAGACATGTTTGTGATGTGATATTGTATCAAATGGTTTGGAATGGAGGTATGTGTATTCATTATCCTTGCAATGAATTTGTGATCAGTATATACCCAAATCTTTTTAGTTTAACTTACACAGCAGGACTGGCCTAAAATGACCTTAACTGTTAAACACCATTAAAGAAACAAACTGCAGGTATTATCCGCAGGCGATCGGCATGTTGATAGGATAGTGTATTATACTTTTTTAGACATGTAGAAAAAAATCAATTGCAGTCAGTCTATAGATAAACTTTTTATATAATTTTTTCTCTATAGACAACTTACTGCATTTTATTTTGATCCACTGATACAGTAGCGAACAGTGTAGCCCCAGATCAGACTGCGCGGATGCGCATGCTGATCTGGGGCCACACTGGGCGCCTTAGCCCAACTGTTCCATAATGTAAATCCATTGATTTACAGTGACACATTTCTTAACTATATATGTATATGATATTTTTTCTGAAATGCAATTTTATATTATTTTCACATCATCACCGCCATTGCGATTATTGTTGTTTCATCCGTTGTTGTACATGTATGAAGTTCAAAATAAATGTCTGAAAGTAGTAAATGTTTTGTAATAAATCCAGGACCGAGGCAAACACATTGTGGTGTAATGTACTGCGTACTAGCTGAGGCCATCAGAGCTACTGGTGTATTCAATATTTATGGAAATTATAGTCCTGAAAAACGAGCGACATAAATTAACAACTCTGAAATTTAGTGCGGTTGAAGTAATGGGTGGCTTTTGGCCACAAGGGTGGTGGAATTTAAGTACATGTTTTTTATCAGAACTACCGAAGCATCTTGAATGTCACTAGTTTAGAAGTTATATAGTACATGTTAAACGGGACTTATTTATAAATCCACCCTGTAGTTAGGATAATCAGGACTCGTACTCGCATGTGTCCACACAACAGCATAGGTAGAAGGAAGTGCAACACCGTGCTTTTGATAGTGCAACATATGTCCGTCCGTCCGTGTACATTTACTTAGTAAGAGTTTCTCCAACATGAAATATCTTCAATATTACGCGAAGGATTGCTTTGATACTTTGACACTTGAATCACCTGAACATGTGTCGCACACTCTCGCCACCATTAACATGACCTTTACTTCTGTCACCTTGGAAATATCCTGAAACTCTTAGCCATTTTGTTGCGTCGAAAAGTTTGTAAGAGTGTCTCCAAGCCCAAGTGAACATCTTCAATATTACGCGAAGGATTATGAACATATATTGTCATTGAAGGCAATGATATATATCAAAATTAAGCACAATTAACCTTCCCCTGTGTTCGGTTTACCGATGTTCGACTGTATATGCAATGGCAGCTGGCCTAAGTGTATAAATAGTATATACGGAAAATCTGTAAATATTCTTCATGACACAATATGACATATTCTTGGGAAACAAATCACATGGCCTGTCTCATAATGATGTGCTCTGCCATGACAAACGGGGGCCTACTACACTACAGTTGCATCAATTAGTCTCTGGAAGCGTAACACGACGTCGCGGACCATGTTATGAATTACACAGCCAATGCAACGTCAAATGATGCGACAATGTCGCATTATTTGACGTTGCATTACTTGTGTAATTCGTCTGTCTGTCACGTTTTCTATTCTGGTATGATAATGAATGATTGGCTTGAACTTCATGTGTATGTTTATCTTCGTGTTTATCTGTTTATCGTATGGACGCTCGTTTTACCATTCATACAGTTATATTCATAACTTAAACCATGCCAGGGGCGGATCCAGTAGCCTATTTCATCAACATTGCAAAGTATACTTTAGTAGCAAAGTATACTTTGAGGGAGAAATTTTCAATTTTATGATAAATTTAATAATTTTTATTATACTGAATTTATTACATTATCACAGCCAATTTGGCTGTGATAATGTAATACATTCAGTATAATAATTCTGCATACTTGTAATCATGAAATATATGCATTTGTTAGTTCTATATGAAATAATGCATTTCAGGAAAAATAAATGATTACTCCCTCAAAGTATACTTTGCTAGTAAAGTATACTTTGCAATGTTGGTGAAATCGGCTACAGGATTTACGTCTAGAGGGGGCGTGGATTCTCAACGTCAAATGATAAAATTCAGATAATTATTTTCTGCATTTCTTATTTCTCATCAAAAGTAATTGTGTTGCCACTCAGTTGAACTGTCTCGATGAGACGGTTCAACTGAGTGGTAACAACATACACTTAGAAATAAGGAAATAATCAGATCTTTCCACATAAACAATGGTTTAACATGTAATGTCGACCAATTTTAGAGGGGGCGTGCGCCGGAGTCGTCCCTGCCTGGATCCGCACCTGTAGCCTATTTCATCAACATTGCAAAGTATACTTTACTAGCAAAGTATACTTTGAGGGAGTAATCATTTATTTTTCCTGAAATGCATTATTTCATATAGAACTAACAAATGCATATATTTCATGATTAAAAGTATGCAGAATTATTATACTGAATTTATTACATTATCACAGCCAAATTGGCTGTGATAATGTAATAAATTCAGTGTAATAAAAATTAATAAATTTATCATAAAATTGAAAATTTCTCCCTCAAAGTATACTTTGGTACTAAAGTATACTTTGCAATGTTGATGAAATAGGCTACTGGATGCACAGCATTGAGCACACTGCATGTCTGGGATGTCCGGTTTACACAGTGTAGTCGGTGTCACTGAAGTTTACGGCGTCGCTGTCTTCTGTTCTAAAGTCTGTGTCTGATCTCACCATCACCCGATCACGCCCTCGCTCGGCCACTGCGTATAGCTGGCTCATAATCCAGAACCGCTTTGCTTCTATGTTATTCCATTTGCTCGTCTCTCGGATTTGCTGATGTTTGGTCCACGAAGGGTTGTAAGGTATGGTTCCTCCTTCCGCACCAAGTGGTGGCGTTACTGGCTGCGTGCTCCGATCACGTGAATTATGCGATCTCTGTCGTCGCGCTGTACGTTGTACAGATTTCTTGCTTTTTCGTGACTCGGGCTGCCTGCTTGCTGTATTGACTGTCATAGGATCTACAACTGGTCTAGATTTAGTCAATAACCTTGCTTCTGGTGCACTTTTCTGCCGCTGCAAGAACTTATGCTTGTGAGGTTTATGTCGTGTTTTTCTGTTTTTATCATACAGTGTTTGGGCTTCGTTCTCATCATCTGATGGTGTCATATCTGAATCGAACCTTGCGCGACACCTGGGGCGCAATCGTGCGGTATTCGTGTTTTCCAAAACGCCTGTAGAACTATTAATTTGTGTTGTAGGCTGATTGTCAACTCTGGTTTTATTTTCATGTGATTCATCTATTGAAGGAACTGTAACGAATCTCCAACATTTGTTTGTACGTACACTGTTAACTTCCGTTGAACTCGGTCCTGACGAATTTACTGACGATGATACCCCTCTCTCATCTGTTTCCATGCTCTCATCAGCAGTATCGTTAGTGGTCGACGTTTGAGCACATATTGTCAATACACTACTACTGTGCACGAGAGATGGTCGGGTCGAGGCGTCGGATCCTATTTTGGGGTAATTCTCCCCATAATCACCAATTTCAAATTGTCCAGACGCACACCGCATCGTATTATTTTCTTCATCTACTGCCGGACGATCATGCTCGCGCATATATATGGTTTCTTCTGCATGCTCTGTAGTACTGTCATATTGCGTAACTTTTGCATTATTATTCAAGTAATTATTTAGGGATTCGGTTGCAAATGAGTGACCCACGAAAGAAGGAGATAGCGAGCTTGGGATACTATCTAATTGACAATAATCGGATGTGTTATCACCGTCGATTTTCTGAAAGTCAGGGAATGGAATTTCTGATGTAGTGCTTAAGTCACTTGTACTACTGCCAAAGTTATGTCGCAAATTAACTGTGCGGTTTCGCAGCCAGGTTCGTTTGCCGACACAACAGCATGATAATTGTGATGGCGTTCTAACACGCAACTCCTTGATATGATTAGCGATGTACATGTACTTAGCTTCCAAAGCGTACTGCAGTATACCGATAGCTGTATCCGGATCATTGCAAGTGTTGATTGTGTTAATCATATTTGTCCAGAGCATGTTTCTTTGACTGGACGGCCAATCAATAGTGTCAGTGATTTCATCATACAAGTCATCGCCAATTATATTTTCTTTCCAGAAATGGTCCACGATGTCCTTTAGGTCGACTGTCGTTTTCATTAGACAGATTATACATATTGCTCGATGTTTGTTTTCTTTGCATTCCTTAAATGTCTCCATTACACGTTTTTCCAATTCTGGAAGCGTCTTTCCAATTATCTTAAGAAACTTGAGAATGGTGTCAGGTCCCCTTGTTTGGATAGCTCTTATTAGTTGCCTGGTTTTGTCTTTGCTATTGCCACAATTACGTATTGTACTACATTCATCGTCCGTCAAGCAACCCTTTTCAATAAGCTTATCCGGGATGGTTGTATTATCATCAAATGTGAAGTCTTTAATGAAATGTATTATGTTTCTTTTTAGGGCATTTGGCAGGTGCAAATAATCAGAAACGTCTCGCGCAGCTGTGGGCGGTCCAGTATCTGTGAATGAAAATCACAACTAATCAACACACCCACATGGCCATTGTATGGTCGTTGAAGCACGTTTGGCATGAAAACATAACCACTGATGTGTTTTATATTCAAATGTAGACGAAAATAGCCTGACAAATTGGATTGTCTCGCCTGGATTATAAACATCCGTTGAAAGACGACATACTTTCGACACTGTTGTACCAACTATCCTAATACTTTATTTTACAGTGTTGTATCAGCGCTCCAAATATATACCTATTGCATTATAAATCAGCATAATTATACATTCATGATGTCGTCATACAGTTTAGCTAGTGTACATGATTCATCAGAAGAATCAACATTTAGTGTAGGACCCCGAGTTAATATGCTTAAATGGAGAGGTCCGTGCTAATTAACTGTTATTTTATTTTCCAAATTGCAGCTTATTCTAGTATGTGAATATAAACATAAGGCCTAATTTGGCGAATTACAGCTATATGATCTAAACAAAATGAGGCATAATTCCACGAATTACAGCCATATGGTCGAAATAATACCATAGATTGAAAAATTATCCCCCATTGATTGATTGAATAGTCCAATAATAACATGGAACAAACCATGATATATATTTAGGGGTGAACGGTTTAATACCTTTGATAACCCTCCGTGTTGGTGGCCGTTCGTGTGAGCGTGTTTGGTCTGTATGTGATCTGGGTCGTTGCCTCTGTTTCTCCGCTGTCTTCACGAGCAGACCGAGGTGTTCCATGTTAATGCTCAGTGTTGTCATCTGCTCTTCCAGCACGTCTATCTGCTCAATTCTATCTTTCACATAAGATACGTCGTCTGCAATCTGCGTCAGACACTGAAGTATGCTCTGTAATGTCGAACAGATTATTATAACTCGTCTATCAATTTACTTTTTTATCATCAACAACACATATTCCATCATCATCAACAACACACATTCCATCAACAACAAACACCGTTCCATTAACAACACACACACACACACACACACACGCACGCACGCACGCACGCACGCACGCACACACGCACGCACGCACGCACAAACGCACGCACGCACGCACGCACGCACGCACGCACACACACACACACATTCTATCAACAACAAACACACATTGCATCAACAACAAACACCGTTCCATTAACAACACACACACATTCCATCAACAACAATAACACGCATTCCATCAACAACAACATGCATGCCATCAACACAACATAAAACACATGTTCATTAACAACAAACACATTCCATCAACAACAATAAGATACGTTCCATCAACAACAACATGCATTCCATCAACACAACAACAAACACAAACACAGCCTATTTTCGTCCACATTTGAATATAAAACACATTTAATTTAGTGGTTATGTTTTCATGCCAAACGTGTTTGAATGACCATACAATGGCCATGTGGGTGTGTTGATTACTTGTGATTTCCATTCACAGCGCGAGACGTTTCTGATTATTTACACCTGCCAAGTGCCCTACAAAGAAACATAATAAATTTCATTGAAGACTTCACAATTAGGGATACAATCATCCCGGATGAGCTTATGGAAAATGGTTGCTTGACGGACGTTGAATGTAGTACAATACGTAATTGTGGCAATATCCAAGACAAAACCAGGCAACTAATAAGAGCTATCAAAACAAGGGGACCAGCCACCATTCTCCAGTTTCTTGATATAATTGGAAAGACGTTTCCAGAATTGCAAAAACGTGTAATAGAGACATTGAATAAATGCAACGAAAACAACAAACAGCGAGCAATATGTATAATCTGTCTAATGAAAACGACAGTCGACCTAAAGGACATCGTGGACAACAACAAACACACGTTACATTAACAACAAACACCGATTCCACCAACAACAACATACATCCCATCAACAACACATATTCCATCAACAACAACAACATACATTCCATCAACAACAACATACATTCCATCAACAACAATAACACGCATTCCATCAACAACAACATGCATGCCATCAACACAACAAAAAACACACGTTCATTAACAACAAACACATTCCATCAACAACAATAAGATACGTTCCATCAACAACAATATGCATTCCATCAACACAACAACAAACACAAACACAGCCTATTTTCGTCCACATTTGAATATAAAACACATTAGTGGTTATGTTTTCATGCCAAACGTGTTTGAATGACCATACAATGGCCATGTGGGTGTGTTGATTACTTGTGATTTCCATTCACAGCGCGAGACGTTTCTGATTATTTACACCTGCCAAGTGCCCTACAAAGAAACATAATACATTTCATTGAAGACTTCACAATTAGGGATACAATCATCCCGGATGAGCTTATGGAAAATGGTTGCTTGACGGACGTTGAATGTAATACAATACGTAATTGTGGCAATATCCAAGACAAAACCAGGCAACTAATAAGAGCTATCAAAACAAGGGGACCAGCCACCATTCTCCAGTTTCTTGATATAATTGGAAAGACTTTTCCAGAATTGCAAAAACGTGTAATAGAGACATTGAATAAATGCAACGAAAACAACAAACAGCGAGCAATATGTATAATCTGTCTAATGAAAACGACAGTCGACTTAAAGGACATCGTGGACAATAACAAACACACGTTACATTAACAACAAACACCGATTCCACCAACAACAACATACATCCCATCAACAACACATATTCCATCAACAACAACAACATACATTCCATCAACAACAACATACATTCCATCAACAACAAACACACGTTCCATTAACAAGAAACACACATTTCATCAACAACAACAAACCCACACGTTCCATTAACAACAAACACACGTTACATTAACAACAAACACACATTTCATCAACAACAACATAAATTCCAACAGCAACATCAACAACTCATATTCCATCAACAACAAACACAGATTTTATCAACAACAGCAAACACACGTTCCATTAACAAGAAACACATATTTCATCAACAACAACAAACTCACACGTTCCATTAACAACAAACACACGTTACATTAACAACAAACACACATTTCATCAACAACAACATAAATTCCAACAGCAACATCAAAAACTCATATTCCATCAACAACAAACACAGATTTTATCAACAACAGCAAACACACGTTCCATTAACAACAAACACACATTTCATCAACAACGACATACATTCCAACAGCAACATCAACAACTCGTATTCCATCAACAACAAACACAGATTTTATCAACAACAGCAAACACACGTTCCATTAACAAGAAACACACATTTCATCAACAACAACAAACCGACACGTTCCATTAACAACAAACACACGTTACATTAACAACAAACACACATTTCATCAACAACAACATACATTCCAACAGCAACATCAACAACACATATTCCATGAACAACAAACAAAGATGTTATCAACAACAGCAAACACCCGTTCCATTAACAAGAAACACACATTTCATCAACAACGACATACATTCCAACAGCAACATCAACAACTCGTATTCCATCAACAACAAACACAGATTTTATCAACAACAGCAAATACACGTTCCATTAACAAGAAACACACTTATTTCTAACAACAACAACATTCACAAACACACGTTCACGTCCATTAACACAAACACAGTTACATTAACAACAAACACACATTTCATCAACAACAACATACATTCCAACAGAAACATCCACAACACATATTCCATCAACAACAAACAAAGATGTTATCAACAACAGCAAACACCCGTTCCATTAACAAGAAACACACATTTCATCAACACATATTCCATCAACAACAAACACAGATTTTATCAACAACAGCAAACACACGTTCCATTAACAATAAACACACATTTCATCAACACATTTCATCAACAACAGCATACATTCCAACAGCAACATCAGCAACAACATATTTCATCAACAACAAACACACATTTCATCAACAACACCATACATTCCAACAGCAACATCAACAACACATATTCCATAAACAACAAACACATATTTTATCAACAAGAATATACATTCCAACAGCAACATCAACAACACATATTCCATCAACAACAAACACACATTTCATCAACAACATCAACAACAACATATTCCATCAACAACAAACATACATTTCATCAACAACAACATACATTCCAACAGCAACATCAACAACACATATTCCATCAACAACAAACACACATTTCATCAACAACAACATACATTTCAACAACAACATCAACACCACATATTCCATCAACAACAAACACACATTTCATCAACAACAACATACATTCCAAGAACAACATCAACACCACATATTCCAGCAACAACAAACACACATTTCATCAACAACAACGTACATTCTAACAGCAACATCAACACCACATATTCCATCAACAACAAACACACATTTCATCAACAAAATACATTCCAACAGCAACATCAACACCACATATTCCATCAACAACAAACACACATTTCATCAACAACAACATACATTCCAACAGCAACATCAACACCACATATTCCATCAACAACAAACACACATTTCATCAACAAAATACATTCCAACAGCAACATCAACACCACATATTTCATCAACAACAAACACACATTTCATCAACAACAACATACATTCCAACAGAAACATCAACAACACATATTCCATCAACAACAAACACACATTTCATCAACAACAACATACATTCCAACAGCAACATCAACAACACATATTCCATCAACAACAAACACACATTTTATCAACAACAACATACATTCCAACAGCAACATCAACATCAACAACACATATTACATCAACAACAAACACACATTTCATCAACAACAACATCAACACCACATATTCCATCAACAACAAACACACATTTCATCAACAACAACATACATTCCAACAGCAACATCAACAACAAATATTCCACTTACAACAAATATGGTCATGACGCCAGTTTTCGGGGTAGTCGGAGTTTTTGGGGTATTCACATATTTTGTAATGTGTAGACATGTGTGCAGCCGCGTTGTGCTTTACGTCAGGTAATTACAATAAGCATGACATTACCTATAGTAAGTTCTTAAAAAATGCCACCAAATCCAGTGTTTGGACCAAATACTGGTAATTTTTGCCAATTAGGTCATTTTTTTCACGAACCTACCACTATTTTCGTGATTTTCTGCGTCCGCCATTAATCTGCTTATTAATATTGTTAAAACCAGATTAAATAAAAAAGTTTCAAATGTTCCTTCACTGTGCCTCATTCATCTGCGAGATGATCTTATAGCCAATGAAAACTCGTGACGAATTAGCAAATTTATTGACACTTTCGGAACATACCCCGAAAACTCCAACCATAAGTCAATATTCAAAATGGCGGACTCATGTGTTGTTAGTCGCTCGAGTTTTAATCTAACAACAATTTGATTTTGAAGGCAAGAAACATTGAAATAAATGTTTCTCATTCTATTGAACTGACAATTTAGCTCATATGTTATGTTATAAAAACCGCTAGTTGATGAACTTGTTAATACCCCGAAAACTAGACCCACCATCATACACATTTTATCAACAACAACAACATACATTCCAACAGCAACATCAACAACATATATTCCATCAACAACTAACACACATTTCATCAGAAACAACATACATTCCAACAGCATCATCAACAGCACCATATATTCCATCAACAACAAACACACATTTCATCAACAACAACATACATTCCAACAGCAACATCAACAACACATATTCCATCAACAACAAACACACATTTAATCAACAACAGCTTAAATACCAACAGCAACATCAACAACACATATTCCATCAACAACAAACACACATTTTATCAACAACAACATACATTCCAACAGCAGCATCAAGAACACATATTCCATCAACAACAAACACACATTTCATCAACAACAGCATACATTCCAACAGCAACATCAACAACACATATTCCATCAACAACACACACACATTTTATCAACAACAACATACATTCCAACAGCAACATCAACAACAACATACATTCCATCAACAACAACATACAATCCATCAACAACAACAAGCCCACACGTTCAATTAACAACAAACACCGATTATATCAACAACAAACATCGATTACATCAACAACAAACATACGTTCCATTAACAACAACATACATTCCATCAACAACAACATACATTCCATCAACAACAACATACAGTCAATCAACAACAAACACTGATTATATCAACAACAAACACACGTTCCATTAACAACAAACACACATTCCATTAACAAGAAACACACTTGTCATAAACAACAACAAACACACGTTCCATTAACAACACACACACATTTGATCAACAACAACATACATTCCATCCATCAACAAAAAACGCATATTCCATCTACAACAAAAACACACGTTCCATCAATTACTACAGCAACACACGTTCCATTAAAATTAAACAAACATATCATCAACAACAACAAACACACATGTCATCAGCAACAACACACATTCCATCAACAACAACACACACACATTCCGTCAACAACACACACACATTCCATCAACAACAAACACACATTCAATCAACAACACGCACACATTCACCATATCATGTTGCTATTGAAACTACTAATCAAAGGACTGAACGTCCTGAAATTCCTCGCAGTATGTGTTTGTGGATGACAACTAGACTAATAATTAATCTCTAGTAAAAAGCGTTTCGCGAAAATTAAGCGCCGGAATTTCACAGCGACACTAACAACAACCGAAAATTGTATTAGTGCACCGGACCATAGAGTTACGAATCGCGAATAATAGAGTATGGTGGTTAATCGTGCATCGTTAGATTATGGAAACATTTGCAATAACATAAATTTAGCACACAAAATCAAACACAACATTTGTCACACTGAAAAGGCGATCAAGTTGTTGGAACTATTTTATGGCGTATTTTTAAAAACTTCAACCAGCAAAATAGGTGCTGGGACTGATATATGCTCATTTGCATAAAATCGGTCAGACCTTAAATTTAGATGTTGGTTATATAAGTCTTCGTTAGCGCTAGAATAAAAATCCGTTATGTTGCACAAAGTGTGTTTCCTGTTACAGTTATAGAGGAAAGTTATTATAAAAGTATGCCCACCACCCTTATAGGTACAACCCCACTCAGTAGACACAAACTGTTCTTTATATCAGAGACATCAACAGACACATTTTCTGGGAAAATAAACATTATTTCACCATTACCACACGTATTGATGCATTATTATACATTTTATATCAGACATAATTTTCCACACTGATATCAGGGGCGATAACCGTGTTTCCTTAAAATTATCACAGACTTTACTATTTATACTCTGTATTTATTTTTTGATGTGCAATTATCATACTTTATAATCTGTCGAATATATTATTTTTTCAGGTGACGCATTTAATTAGTATAAATAATTAAAAAATACCATGCCTCATTTGCATATGGAAATAGCCTGATAATGCGCGTCACTATCATTAAAATAATTATTACTAAATGATTATATCTGTATAGCGGCCGCTCGTAATCTTTAGATGTGGTAT
>CM055267.1:90307632-90323455 GCA_029237695.1 Conchocele bisecta | reverse complement strand
GCCTAAACCATGGTTTGGACTCTCAAAACTGGGTTTTAGGGAATTATTGTGCATTTGGCGAGCCTAAACCTACCAGGGTTTGGGCAGTCTAAACTGGGGTTTTGAGCTCAAACCGTGGGTTAAGCTAGCTGAAACCCTAGTTTGAGAGTCCAAACGGTGGTTTCTGCCGCCAAGTGCACAATAATTGCTCAAACCAGGGTTTAAGAAAACTACCGTTTGGGATCACGATCGGCAGTTTTTTTCCTTAAACCACGGTTGGGTCCAAACTAGGGTTTAGGGTTAGGCTTTTAATTCGATTACGACCTCAAACGGCAGTTTCTGGCCAAATGCACAATAATTGCTCAAACAAACTGGGGTTTGAGAGCCTAAACCATGGTTGGACTCTCAAACTGGGGTGGGTTTTAGGGAATTATTGTGCATTTGGCGAGCCTAAAACTAGGGTTTGGGCAGTCTAAACTAAATGGGGTTTAGAGCTCAAACCGTGGTTTAAGCTACCAGAAACCCTAGTTTGAGAGTCCAAACGGTGGTTTCTGCCGCCAAGTGCACAATAATTGCTCAAACCAGGGTTTAAGAAAACTACCATTTGGGATCTCAAATGGCAGTTTAAGCCCAAACTAGGGTTTGAGGAGCCTAAACCAGGGTTTGGAGCTCAAACCATGGTTTAAGGAATTATTGTGCATTTGGCTTGCCATACACAACAGCAGATAAGCCATTTGGCTGTGGAGGAAAGGGTTAAACTCACCCGACACCTGTGCGAAAATGCCTGTTGACCCAGAGTTTTTTAATGATTGCGATTGTGTTGCAACAAAACTCGCACGTGTGGGTCTAACTGATGTTAATCCTCATTCTATCGATGGATTTACAGCGGATTTTAGTGACATTTCCAAATTCGGCCTGATTGACATTTGTCTATGGTGGCCAATACACGCCAACATGAGTGTCAATTCTACGTTCAGGGAGGGGGTCAATAAGTCAGTGAGTGATAAGTTACAGTCAGGGAACAAATTAACGACATTATAACACATCCAGCGTAGATTAATACTCATATTAATGCAAGTACTGAAAATACGACAAAAACAAATAATTCTAACAAGTTTGGGCTTCCATACATTGAACATTTTGTCACCGGTTTCCCCAATGACGTTATTTGTATGTTTTAATATACTCGATCCGGGGCCAACTATTTCATTCACAAAACAGAAGTAAACATGGCGATGTCAATGTAATGCAGAAAATTTAACAAAAATCCTGCTACAACATTGTTTTGTACCGACAAGGCATTTTCAGGCGCGACACCTCTTCCGTGGCGGAATTCTTGTAACTATTGCTCTTCAATCAGTTTTCAATATATATCTATAATGATCATAGATATCTGGAATCTGTATTTATACTTGAATTGATGATGTCTTGTATTACTCTATGTTCAGTACTTTCAGTACTTTGATTGAACTATGGTACAAGACTCACCAGAGTAACGGTAGATTTAGAGCTAATCGAACTCGCTCTAAACTTTAGCGGGAAAACTATCGAGTTTCCAAGAAGCGTGAGTTATATATATATATATATATAGTCCGCTACTACATGGTTTACATTTACAACTATGGTGTACGGTTGTAGTTACATAATACATGATATCAAAAAATCAATTCAGTATAAATATACGGAGCCCCGCAGGGGACGTAGACTTCTTTTTTATTAATTCGTTCCCACGAAAAAACAATTTGTTCCCTCAATTTAACAATTCGTTCCCACGAATTAACAATTCGTTCCATCGAATTAACAATCCGTTCCCTATAATTAATTAATATATTTGTCGTTACAACGTATAGACACAGGGGCGGCGGAAGCGGGGGGGGGGGGGGGGGAGGGGGGGGGGGGAGGGGGGGGCAGGGGGGGCGGTCGCCCCCCCCCCCCAACCATAATTTGGTTGGGGGCGTAGCCCCCCCAATAATTCTGTAAAAAAATTATTTTTTACTGTAATATATTTGTGTAATCATGATTACTGGGAACCCGACTCTGACTGAGCCAACTCATTAAGAGAGGGAGGAGCAGTTGGGACCTGCCGATCCGGCCTAACCGTCCATCCACGGAGTTTAATCAAACATTGTTCAAACATTGCTGAGAATGCAGGAAATTGTGTTTCACACCACTTGGATTTTCAAAAATTTTAAAAAATTTTTCAGGGGGGTATGCCCCCGGACTCCCCTAGCGAATTCGGCCCCTTCGGGCCCTCACAAAGTTCGCCCCCCCAATAATCAATTGCTTCCGCCGCCCCTGGACAAATATTGCTGTCTTATCGGTGGGTAAATCTGGTAGAGGTGTACCGCTTTGAGCTGGCGCGTTATTATTGTAAATATTATTGTAAACACGTGCTATTTTTAAATAGTTTACGTCATATGTTGTAGACATGGTGTTTGTATACCAGCGAAAACGCATTAACATTCGATAGAATTGACAATAATACTAACATCGTTTAGTGCTCTAGTGGGTAGATCTGCTGTTTGGCGATCGGACGGTCGTGAGTTCGAATCCTGCCAAAGGCATACATTTTTCTCTCGCTTTTACTATTTTGGCGCCAGAGGTAACGCACACATCCCGAAAGTCGTGCATTTACTTTTACACAACATTATAAAACACTTCACTTTGAACCTAATAATTGTGAAATGCATTCTGCACATTCGTGTGTTATTGTGAAAGTCCACCTCGACTCACTACAAATGCAAATATGTTACGGAGAACACCATGTCGAAAAATAAACCTCTCACTTCAGATAATATACAAATAAATAAATAAACGTGGATGCATGTGGTTCATAATTACAATGTCAATTGTTGTTACATGTAATAAAGATGCATTAACAAGAAAACACAAAAACCACCTATATTAAAAAAAAAATTATATATATCTAATGGAAAGGCCAAAGTGAGGATCGAACGCATGCAGTGCAACATTAAAATCAAGTGCGACCGTTGGCCGCCAGTTTACCCACTGCTCCAGTATGAGAAACTGTTTTTGTCAATCGCAATATATCGATCATGACTATAGCGACGCGCCATAATAAACAGGGAAATACCTACAGGAATTCCATGTTTATTTATACACCAATGTTTATATAAACAAAGCATGTAAACAACGCCATGTCAGGCTGGTATACTTATATATGTTTTGGCAAGTCTCGCGACTTGAATTGTTATGATATGAAAACATCACATTGTAGCCAGTGTTTGGTTGCAGAGACTGTATATGCCGCGGTGAATGAATCACATAACACGTTATTGAATCAAATGGGGCGGGGGGGGGGGGGGGGGGGGGGGGGGGGGGGGGGGGGGGGGGGAGCTTATGGATTTGTGCAAGTGAATTTGGTGTTAAAGGCCAATAAACAAACAAACTCTTTTGTCAGTTGATGACCCATATAGTGTTGTCAGCAGGTAGGCGTTCGTGATATTTTTGTCACCCACTTTACAATTCTGGTTATCAACCACGCTCGGCAAGTTGGCAAATAGACCGGAGAGTTTTGTCAACTGTCATTTTGAAATACTGCTTTTATTTCCCCAAACTTTTAGTAAATCCAATATATTAAACGCTGAAAGTCTGCAAAAAATAATAGCGTAGTATTACTGTCAGAGTAATACCTAAATATTCTGCTATGTAATTTTGTCCGTTTTCAACAGAATTTACAGAATATATTGAATGACTTCAACATCAGTTTTCATACGAGACGTGTTTGTATGCGATATTGTATCAAATGGTTTGTAATGGAGGTATGTGTATTCATTATCCACTGCAATGAATTTGTGATCAGTATATACCCAGATCTTTTTAGTTCAATTTACACAGCAGGACTGTCCTAAAATTACCTTAACTGTTAAACACCATTAAAGAAACAAACTGCAGGTATGATCCGAGGCGATCGGCATGTTCATAGGATAGTGTATTATACTTTCTTAAACATGTAGAAAAAAATAAAATGCAGTCAGTCTATAGATAAACTATTATATAATTTTTTCTTTATAGACTTACTGCATTTTATTTTGATCCACTGATACAGTAGCGAACAGTGTAGCCCCAGATCAGACTGCACGGATGCGCAGGTTGATCTGGGGCTACACTGGGCGCCTCAGCCCAACTGTTCCATAATGTAACACATTGATTTACAGTGACACATTTCTTAACTATACATGTATATGATATTTTTTTCTGAAATGCAATTTTATATTATTTTCACATCATCACCGCCATTACGATTATTGTTGTTTCATCCGTTGTTGTACATGTATGAAGTTCAAAATAAATGTCTGAAAGTAGTAAATGTTTTGTAATAAATCCAGGACCTAGGCAAACACATTGGGGTGTAATGTACTGCGTAATAGCTGAGGCCATCAGAGCTACTGGCATATTACATATTTATGGAAATTATAGAGCCCTGAAAAACGAGCGACATAAATTAACAACTCTGAAATTTAGTGGGGTTGAAGTAATGGGTGGCTTTTGGCCACAAGGGTGGTGGCATTTAAGTACATGTTTTTTATCAGAACTACCGAAGCATCTTGAACGTCACTAGTTTAGAAGTTATATAGTACATGTTAAACGGGACTTATTTATAAATCCACCTTGTAGTTAGGATAATCAGGACTCGTACTCGCATGTGTGCACACAACAGGTAGAAGGAAGTGAAACACCGTGCTGTTGATAGTGCAACATCTGTCCGTCCGTCCGTGTAAATTTACGTAGAAAAGTTTGTAAGAGTTTCTCCAACATGAAATATCTTCAATATTACGCGATGGATTGCTTCAATACTACACTGAACATGTGGCCATCGGTAGACACGGAAAGCGATTCTTCGCAAAAACGACAGAAGTTTGGGCGAAAATACAAAGACCACCAAATGCAATCTTAACAAGACGTGTTTGAGGACAATATAAATTAATACGTACTTTGAACCAGATGAATTCTGGAAGTTTCAGTACTTGTTGTTGTTAGTACCACGTGATCATACACCTTGCTTACAGATATTTCAAGGAATCGCCCAGATATAAAACACACCATGTGATATTAACCTAAGACGATGTGCGATGTTTCATGAACAATATTTACAGAAACTGTGCTATTTTGTGTAAATGACGTCGAAAGTTGACGAAATTTTCCGTATTTGCTTTGTAAATTCTGTTCACGCATTAGTGTATATACCTAAAACTTATATAAGTGGGTAGAGGGGTACTCTGGGGATATGGAATGCCCGGTTTTAGTTATGGATATGTGTGCATTACCGATTTATGGCCAATTTTATGCGTCCGGGTGTCGACGCGATTCGCGACATTTTAAAAATCATTAAAATACACCTATAGACACTAATATATGCCACAGTAATCATTGTTTGGTATCATATTGACGGCAATCATCACACACTGCATGCATCACAGAGTCTTAAATATCCCTATCTAAACTTTCCACTCTTCCAGACAAATAAAACAGCAAAAATCACCCCAAAATTCATTTCGGGTTAGCTTCCGCGGACTCGTAATCATGTCCATAACTCCAAAAGTAGAACACCCACAGCCAAGTTTGATATATCAAAATCATCTCCAATCATTAGCCTTGAAAATAATACCAAACATTCATACAATAACCATACGAAACGTACTCTCATACACCGATATATAAGGTTACCCCTTTATTTTCTCAGTACTGTGTAAAATCTAAGTTAAATACATTTTATTACATCAACACTGTTGTGGTGTACCATTGTTTATAGTGAACTCTGATGAAATATTAAATTCAAACACAGGTGATATTATTATCATGATAATCAAACTAAAAATGACATAAAAGACAATCATTCATATAACTTCAATTCTTGTAAATAAAGCTAGTCCAGTCCAAAATTTGCTCTAATCGTCCTCCGACTCGTCCTCGTCCTGCAAATGACGGCTGTTGAGGCACTGTTGTTGGCACCCACATGCTGCGCTACATGACAGCTTGTATTTTCTGCATGTACATCGAGGCGTTCCACATTTTGTCCTACAGCCGCATGTCAACAGTTATGTACATGCTGAGGGTACAGCTGCCAGCGTCATCAGTTGTGGCCGCAAAATCGTTGTCTCATCGAATTCCCATCCACTGTCCTCTGGTCGTGGAAGAGTCGGTTTGGCCACTGCGGCATTGATCCACAACATGGCTTGGAAGTTACAACGTTGAATGTGCAGCTTCAAGGAATCCTGAGTGGGTAGGAGTCTTTCTGGGTCACTGATGCGATGGAACAAATATACACGAAGGCAATTGATAGAAGTAGTTGTTGCTGTAGAACTATACATCTTTATGACAAAGATCTCGATGTTTGTTGTGTCCAGGCCGATATGACGCCCAAGATCCTTGAGTAGCTGAGGGTATTTTATGTAAGTGTTCCAGGCAGTACGCTTGCCATGACTAGAGAACTGACTGGTGGAGTCTGATCCCGTTAGAGCATGAAACCCCAGAATATTGGTGACAACTTCTGGTTCTAAGCTTGAACGCACAGTACTCACGGGGATGAACTGCTTCGCTTTGGCTGTACCACTACTCATCCAGACTTCTTGTGCAGTATCATGGTACAGTAGGAGCAGGAGGATGTCTGTGTCTCTGGCGCAGACAACCACTCTGTGGAAGTTCTGCGCATTAGCATCTGCAGCATGTAGAACGATTTTGGTGTCAGCTTCTTCGTGGGTAGAGTTTAGATGTTCCACATTGCGTCCAGTAGAAGAGGCTGCAGGGAATTTATCTCCCCCTGACACTACAACTTTATGATGTGCTGGTAGGTTGTGTGCCTTCAGTAGCAGTTGATCCCGCAAGAAATGAATAAGGTTCACTTTGTTCTCTTCCATTGATATGAAGGACAGCCAGACAGAAGGTAGTGGCACATCACGCCCGTCTATGATTCGACGTATCTTTCGTCGTTTCGTCGTTCTGTGAACCCTGTTCTGGCCCTTGATAGACGTTTTCCGATAGTCATCAAACACGACGTCCAATCGTGTCTGAGAGCCTTTCAAGTGGCAGAAGACTCTATCACAAAAACTATCGGCTAAATCACCGAAAGTAGACGCACCAGAAGGCTTTCCCAATGCTTGGACAGTCGCCATACCATCAACAACCACACATGTCCTTTCGTCTGTTTCTGGAAGAGTGTCCTTCGTGTATTCGTCGCACAGCAAATGATAGAGAACTGCCTTTTCTGTGGGTCGTAATGCCTGATCCGATGTTGCAATGGACAGTGGAACTGGAGACAGCTCGTGATGTAACAAACCTGTCAGATCTATGTTGCGACCACTGCTTGCTGCACTCAGTAATCTGCGGAACAGATCTCGATCGGCCCTGATTGTTTTACTTTTTCCAGCAGGAGTAAGTACATTCACAGCATTCAGATTGGCAAAACGTCTTTGACTTATTTTTGCTGATCGGATCATGAAGAGTTTCAAGCGCAGGGTTTGGGAGCAATCGTTTCGCCACGAAGTCAGTGAGCAGTTCTTTGCCACGTTTTGGAGCTGTGAGTAAATCCTGCCTGATGTCATCCCGAGCTACGTCATTAGTTGAAATGCAGACAAGTTCCTCTCTTTGACGATTGAATGGATTGAACCGCTGAATTTGCTCCTCAAGCTTACGTACATCAGCCTCATCTCGCTTCATTCTCTGGGTACCAGTATCACCATGGGATTTGGAGCCACTACATTTTGATCGCACCATCTGTTTAATGTCCTTGGACAGCCGCGCTCGGTCACTGAAGGTAATCATCCATCTATTCATAGCGCTCTGGATCCTTGTTAAGCCTACAAGACCTCCAGCCACTTTGCGCTGCTTGTTGATGTGCTCGAGCGCATGGTCAGTGGCGACTTGGTTGAAAGATCCACTGGATTCTTTTACCACAAAGTTTCCGGCCATGAATTCCTGAAACACACTGGGTGATGTCTGCTCAAGCTGTAGCATATCCAGCAGGTAGATGACACCACATCTTGAGTAGTTAGTATGATCGTAGATCACCATAACTGACAGCATGTCTTTGAATGCCGAAAGATGAAGAGTCCAGTCACCTTCTCGGTCTGCTCGGATGAATAGGAGTAGAGTCTCCACCATGTCAATGTACTGCTTCCAGAATATCAGTGTGGAATTGTCAGCATTCTCTTTGAAGAACTCGTCCAGATAATTGGCCAAACCATCAACATGGCCGACAAGGTTTCTCACTGCTTCTAGTTTTTGCTCGTGGTCCTTTTCTCCGAAGTGGGTTGCCACTGAAGTTGTGTACTGTTTGAGGTCTTCGATGCTGTGCTTCTCTTTGTTATTGTGCCAAGTTTTAAAACTCTTGTATAGTGTTTTCCACATGGCTTCCATTGTTAGCTTATGGGCACGGACAGCACGGTTCCAAGATTTGCCTTGCAGGATTTTCTGTGCGACACATTCACTGTACACTCCGGATTGAATCCAGATGTCGGCGAGACCAGATTGGGCAAAGTGAGATCCAATAACACCGAGATAGTTCATTGCTGCATGGAAATCGCCAAGCAGGACAAGAACATTACACAACTTCACTGGATGGAGCCATACCAATTCCTTGGCCTTGTGATACAGCGCCTGGTCCAATGTGATGACGGTTGTTGTTTGGCCATGCCTCATGGTGATTGCCTTGCTTCTCACTAGGAACGTCATCACTGTATCGAGTTCGTGGGCAGACGCTGGAATGATGGGTAGATATCCCACTGTGGTCACCTCTTCAGTAGATAGTGCTAATAACTGGTTGAAGCCAGTCCATGCTGAAATGTTCTGAGTCTCACAAGACTCCATTATACTAAGTACCAAGGCAAGGTCAGTCCTTTTGCAGTCGGCTGCTCGGGAAGATGGACATTCCAAGCTCTTTGTAGTCACAGGTTATGTGAAGTGTGGAGGAACATGCTTGGGAGGAGCTTCAGCAGGTGTGATGTGATGAAACTCTGGAGGGACACTGCCGATAGTTGTGCTTCTGCCGATAGTTGTGTCAGCACGGGTTATGTCATTATGTGGGCCTCGCTGGAATACAGCCATCTGTGTGACATGAAGAGTGCCCTTTCCATCCAGAGTCTGTTCCTGCATATCGAAGTTATCAGCAGCAAAATGTATGAATTTTCCAGGAACTAAATTCTCTGGGATGAACTTGTTGTCGTTTTTCTCAAACCGTGACAATTGTGCTTGAGCAATTGATGAATCTATTCGGTTGATAGTAGGGTAACTTATGCTGTTCCCAGCATCGTGCAGATATTCAATCAATTCTTTGGATCTTGTCATGTGGTGTACAAACAGTCCTGTTCCTATATGTTTTGGTGTGTTCTTTCTACCCATGGACACGTTATATACAATGTCCTGGCCAACATTCAAGATTCGGTCATGTACTGCAGGACCAATGTCATCATCAGTACGTTGCCCTGATGTTTCAGTTTGATCGATGTCATCTTGCATAATCCATTTGATGAGTAGGTACACATATAGTTCACTATAAACAATGGCACACCACAACAGTGTTGGTGTAATAAAATGTATTTAACTTAGATTTTACACAGTACTGAGAAAATAAGGGGGTAACCTTATATATCGAGTGTATGAGATTATGTTTCGTATGGTTATTGTATGAATGTTTGGTATTATTTTCAAGGCTAATCAAACTTGGCTGTGGGTGTTCTACTTTTGGAGTTATGGACATGATTACGAGTCCGCGGAAGCTAACCCGGAATTAATTTTGGGGTGATTTTTGCTGTTTTATTTGTCTGGAAGAGTGGAAAGTTTAGATAGGGATATTTAATACTCTGGGATGCATGCAGTGGGTGATTGCCGTCAATATGATACCAAACAATGATTACTGTGGCATATATTAGTGTCTATAGGTGTATTTTAATGATTTTTAAAATGTCGCGAATCGCGTCGACACCCGGACGCATAAAATTGGCCATACATCGGTAATGCACACATATCCATAACTAAAACCGGGCATTCCATATCCCCAGAGTACCCCTCTACCAACTTATATAGGTTTTAGGTATATACAATAATGCGGCCTGTATCATAATGATGTGCTCTGCCACGACAAACGGGAGCCTACTACACTACAATCGCATCAATTAGTCTCCTTGAAGCGTAACGTCGCGGACCATGGGCCCGTTTCACTAAACTTCGTATGAGTAAAATGTTTGTAAGTGAACAATTATGATAGTCTGTAAATTTCATATTAACAATGTCTTCTTGTAAACAATTAATGGATTTACATTTATTGAGCATAGGCTGCAATATGCATCCTATGCTCAATAAATGTAAATCCATCAATTGAAATTTCCAGACGATCCTAAATTTTCACTTGCGAACATTTTAGTCGTACGAAGTTTAGTGAAACGGGCCCCATGTGGCGAATTAAACAGCCAATCAACGTCAAATGATGCGACGATGTCGCATTATTTGAAAGTGAAAGTGAATGTGTTTAACGTCCCACCAACAGCTAAGGTCATATAGAGATGGAACCTCAGTTTAAAGTCTCATCCGACAGACCAGCCACATTCACTTTCACTATCAAAGTATTGTTGATGCCCTAGGCGAGGTTTAGACCCACAACCTCCGGATTGGAAGTCATGTGTTCTAACCCCACGGCCACAATCCATCCCTCGCATTATTTGACGTTGCATTACTTGTGAAATTCGTCTGTCTCTCACGTTTTCTATTCTGATGATTTCTATAATAATGAATGATTGGCTTGAACTTCGTGTGTATGATTATCGTCTGTCTGTCTGTCTGTCTGTCACGGTTTCTATTCTGCTATAATAGTTTGAAATTTTAGGTTCTATAGAAGCATGCGCGGTGCTCCATTCTCATATACTATTTTTACCGTATCAACGATTGGCTTGACACATCATTTGCATGTTTATCATCATCAATATTTGCATTACCCGCCCCACTCGTGCTCCATCTGTGGCCAGGTAGTAGTAGTAGTGGTATTGGTAGTGGGTGGTAGTGTTAGTGATAGTGGGTGGTGTTGTATTATCACTATTGTGGATGAATACAATTAATTGAACGACTAGTTGTGTTCTATCTTTTAATTGGTACTATGTTCTCTGAGTGCTATTACTAGACTGACTCTGTACATGTGTAACATGGGGAGGGCTGGACTTAATAAGCATGATAAGGGGCTGCTGTGATTGGCAGGTGCCATGCTACAAGGAGCATGGTCAGGGGTCAGGGTGACTGGTCACTGCAACCTGAGTGGTTGCATAACGACATTGATGGACATAATGTAACATCTCCCTTCTTAACAGAAAGCAAACATCAACAAATTTATGGCTTTCAAATTGAAATTAGCACTGGTGAGTTTAAGTTTAAGGTTCATAAACAAATAATTACTGAAATCCTTTATGTGTTGCTTTCTGATAAGATGACAGTTTAATAGCATGTCAAATTGTTTATTACTAGCTGACCACCTAATGAATCAATGTCTACTGTCCTTAATGCCACATGTGGTCAGTACATTTCCTGCAACACAATAGTTCCATGGAGTCTTGTTCAGATACTTGACCCATTAGTCTTTAGCACAGATTAATTACTACAGCTATAAAACAAGGGTTATTTGTTTGGCTTAACCAGCCTTCCAGACCTAGTTTTATGTACATATCAGAGTTGTGTTCCTGATTATCAACGGTGGGTTTTGCAGAGATACGAGGTGGAGCCTGCTCTGAGATTTGGGCTTCTTCGTGAGGTTCTACATTTTCAGGGGCACTCTGTATTTCACAATCTTGTGCATCAATGTCTGCTGTGTGCTGTTTTGATTTGAGTAAGTGTTGCCTATTGCGGGTGTACACTGAACCAGCTGGGGTACGAACAGTGTATGACCTGCTATTGTGCTTCGCGGTCACTACAGCTTGTTTCCATGTTTTGTCATGTTGTTGTATGTGTGCTGAATCACCAACATTCAGGGGAATTTGTGTCTTAGCAGTCTGGTCATAGTGAGATTTCACCTTCTGTTTTTTAGAGCGGATTTTCTCCTGAACTACGCTAGGGGATATTGCCTGAGGAACTAGGCTGGTTTGGGATACTGGTAGGACTGATCTTACCTGTCGGCTCATGAGAAGCTGGGATGGAGAATAACCGATGTCAAGAGGGGTAACTCTGTACTCGAGAATGCTGATTAGTGGGTCCTTGCCATCGGCCTTAGCGTTTGCATATTTGGACATATTTCTCTGCTAGACCATTGGACTTATGATGATATGGGCTGGTGGTCACGTGATGGAAATCCCATTTTTTCGCAAAGTTGGCAAATTCCTGAGATGTGTAACAAGGGCCGTTATCGGACAGGACCTTCTCAGAAATTCCAAAACGGGCAAATATACCCTTCATTCGGTTGATCACAGCACTGCTTTTTAGACTCGGAAGTTCCTTGACTTCAAAGAAACGACTGTAGTAGTCTACAACAACCAGATAGTTCTTGTTGTCCCAAGTAAATAGATATGTGGCCACAGTTTGCCAGGTAATTGGGCGTGTCATGGGAAATAAGGGGTTCCTTTGGGTTACAGTTCCTGTGCTCTAAGCAAATTGTACAATTGGACACCATCTTGGTAATATCAACAGAAATTCGCGGCCAATACATAACGTCACGGGCTCGTTTTAAAACATTTTTCTGTGCCCATGTGACCATATGGACAACTTCGAGCATCTTCGACCTTAATGTTTTGGGCATGACAATTTTCTGACCTTTCATGATCAGACCATCTACGAATGATAACTCATCCCTATATGTCCAGTAATCAAGAATGTGAGGTGAACACTTGCCCCTGGTTTCTGGCCAACCATTAAGAATGACTTGTTTGAGAATACATATATCTTCATCTAGCTCAGTGTGTGACCTTATCTCTTCAAGTTTTCTGTCACTAACAGGTAGGCTGGACATGACCATGTTGACCTGAATGTCCATACCTTCAGAAAGTTCAGGGAAGGTATCACTGAGTGACTTACGAGACAGAGTGTCGGCAACAGGTATTTGTTTGCCAGGTACATGTGTGACGTCAAAGTCATATCGTTGCAATTGAAGCATCATTCGTTGCAAACGGGCTGGGGCGACATGAATGGATTTCTTTAGGATTGAGACCAATGGCAGGTGATCGGTTTGGACATGAACTCTACGGCGTACACATAGTGATGGAAGCGTTTGCAGCCAAATACAATTCCAAACATTTCCTTTTCAATCTGGGCATAATTTGTTTCAGTAGGGGTCAACGATTTGGATGCATAGGCAATGGGCTTTCCATTTTGCATGATTATTGCACCCATCCAAACTTACTTGCATCCACTTGCAGGGTCAGTGGCTCATGTGGGTCATAATAGGATAGCACGGGACCTGGGTGTTGTGTAAGTATCTCCTTGACCTTGAGAAATGCGTCAATTTGTGGTTTATCCCATGAAAAGTCAACATCTTTCGCCAATACCTTGCGCAATGGAGTGGTAATCTCAGATAAATTTGGGGCAAATCTGGACAGATATGTGATCATACCAAGAATGGTCTCCAATTCGGTCATTAACAGCTGAAACCTTCGCAGGATCAGGTTTTAACCCTTCTGCCGACAACACATGACCGAAATATGTCACCTCAGAGACACCAACTTCGAGTTTATCCTCATTCAAGCGAACACCATTTTCCAATGAGCGTTGCAAAACAGCCTGGAGATTGTTGTCATGCTCTTCCCGAGTCTTACCGAAAACCAAGATGTCATCAACAATTGATACAACACCTGTGAGACCTTCAAAGCATTCATCAATTTTCCGTTGAAACTCATCACCCGATGAACGCAAACCGAACGGAAGCCTCATGGTATTGAATGTTGTGAGGAACGATGATTGTTCAGACAGCTTAATAGACCAGTAGCCAGACCGTGCATCAAGTTTTGTGAAGTATTTAGCACCTGCGAGCTGCGGAAGTATGTCATCGAGAGTCCTCATAGGGTAGTGTGGACGTTGAATGCGTTTGTTCAAGTCTTTTGGGTCGAGACAAATTCTGAGCTTTCCTTCTTTTTTCTGCACAATGACCATAGAATTTACCCACTCAGTCGGTTCATTTACCTTAGCAATGACACCTAACTTTTTCATGCGACTCAGTTCTGACCTGCATCTATCGTGTAGCGCAACAGGGACTTTTCTTGGTGGGTGGATAACAGGTGTTGAATTGGGTTCTAAGTGAATCGTGCACTCCCCTGGGAAGATACCAATACCTTGAAATACCTCAGAGTGGTCATGTAGAACAGATTGTTTTGTGTAGAAAGTGGGTGAATTGCCAGTTTCTACTGAGTATGTGAGTTTGAGTAGTTTGAAATGCATGCTTGACTGTAAGCCAAATAGTGGAGGTGACTTTGTATCAACTACATGAAACTCGACATTGTGCGTTTGACCAGACCGTGGATGTAAGCAGGGAAGTTTGATGCACCCTAACAAGTCAAGTGAGTTACCATTGTATGCGGATAGCTGTGTGTTGGATTTTTGAAGTGGAGCTTTGATGTTAAGTTTCTGAAATACAGAGTAGGGAAGGATGTTGACTTGAGCGCCTGTGTCAACTTTGAATTTAATCAAACAATTTGTAGGGCCTACCTGTATCTCTGCATATACCTGTCCATTGATAATCCGGGACTCAACACTATCCACATATACATCCGAATACACATCCAATTCACTATGATCATACACATCCTGATCACAATTATCCATGGCTTGAACATCATTGACATTTTTAGATTTTGAAAGGCACATTTTAGCGAAGTGGTTCCACTTTTGACAATAATGGCATTGTTGTCCTCTGGCTGGGCACTGATCTTTGTTGTGTGTTTGGCCACAGTTTCTGCATCGCGGGCTCCCATTGGGTTTCCATGCTGGTGGCTTGTTACGCCCCTGTCTGTCATAGGTCGGAGCTGGAGAAGCTGGATACCTGCGTGGCTGTCGTGGTGGCATCCTTGTCCGGACCGCATTGACGTCGGTGTTGACACCTAATGGTGTTGGTTGATTCATAGTGCGCAATTGTTCCTGGGCATACTCAATTGATTGGCATATCTGAGTAGCCTTGTCTAACGTGAGTTTGTCGCCTTCTGTGATTAGCCGCTCTCTCACTTTCTGCGATTTGATACCGAACACAATTCTGTCACGTATCATTTCGTCTGGATCAGCATAGTTGCAGTCCTGTGATAATAGCTTCAACTTTGTGAGAAATTGTTCCACTGTGTTTTCTCCTTGAATTTCATTGTTAAAACTTGTAACGTGAAAACACTGGATTGCACTTAGGTTGTATGTGCAATTTGATGGCACCGCAAAAAACGGCATTCAAGTTTGTCTTCTGCTCTTCACTTAAAGACAATGTGTCGAAGATGTCTCTGCCTTTATCGCCGATCCAGAGCAGCAAGTATGTTATTTTCACATCGTCTCCCTTGTCTTTCAATGGACCTCTGAATATCAGGTCAGTGTGTTGCTGGAATTTTCTCCACGCTTCAGGTAGATTGGTACAATTCCAGTCCATACATGGAGTTGGTACAACGTTTAAATCCATTCTGTAGTGAATGATTGAAATTCTGCTCGCATGGAATTTAACTGTCTAAATGTCCATTCAGGAATGTTCAAATTCACACTGGTAATCCCTCTACTCTGACACCATGTTGTATTATCACTATTGTGGATAAATACAATTAATTGAACGACTAGTTGTGTTCTATCTTTTAATTGGTACTATGTTCTCTGAGTGCTATTACTAGACTGACTCTGTACATGTGTAACATGGGGAGGGCGAGACTTAATAAGCATGATAAGGGGCTGCTGTGATTGG
>CM055267.1:90280132-90305132 GCA_029237695.1 Conchocele bisecta | reverse complement strand
GAGCACACTGCATGTCTGGGATGTCACTATCACCCGATCACGCCCTCGCTCGACCACGGCGTATAGCTGGCTCATAATCCAGAACCGCTTTGCTTCTAGGTTATTCCATTTGCTCGTCTCTCGGATTTGTAGCTGTCAACGAATAGTAGTAAGGCATGGCTCCTCCTTCCGCACCAAGTGGTGGCGTTACTGGCTGCGTGCTCCGATCACGTGATTTATGCGACCTCTGTCGTCGCGCTATACGTTGTACAGATTTCTTGCTTTTTCGTGACTCGGGCTGCCTGCTTGCGATATTGACTGCCGTGGTATCTACAACCGGTCTAGATTTAGTCAATAACCTTGCTTCTGGTGGACTTTTCTGCCGCTGAAAGAACTTATGCTTGTGAGGTTTATGTAGTGCTTTTTTGTTTCTATCATACAGTGTTTTGGCTTCGTTCTCATCATCTGGTAGTGACATATCTGCATCGAACTTTGCGCGACGTATGGGCCACAATGGTGCGGTATTCGCGTTTTCCAAAACGCCTGTAGAAGTATTCGTTTGTGTTGTATGCTGATTGTCAACTCTGGTTTTATTTCTCCAACGTTCGTTTGTACCTACAGTGTTGAGTTCCGTTGGACTCGGTCCTGACGCATTTACTGACGATAATACCCCCCTCTCATCTGTTTTCATGCTCTCATCAACAGTATCGTTAGTGGTCGACGTAGGTGCACATACTGTCGATACACTACTACTGTGCACGAGAGGTGGTCGGGTCGAGGCGTCGGATCCTATTTTCGGATAATTCACCCCATAATCACGAATTTCAAATTGTCCAGACACTGTAATATTTTCTTCATCTACTACCGGACGATCATGCTCGCGCATATATTTGATTTGTTCTACATGCTCTGTAGTACTGTCACACTGCGTAAAGTTTATATTCGTATTCAAATAATTACATAGGGATTCGTTTGCAAATGAGTGACACACGAGAGAAGTTGATAGCGAGCTTAGCGGACTATCTAATTGATAATCATAGGATGTGTTATCATCGACGATTTTCGTAAAGTCAGGGACAGGAATTTCCGATGTAGTGCTTAAGTCACTTGAACTGCCACAGTTATATCGCAATTGAGCGGCGCGCTTTCGCAAGAAGATTCGTTTGCTGACACAACAGCATGATAACGGTGATGACGTACTAACACGCAACTCCTTGATATACTTAGCGATGTGCATGTACTTAGCTTCCAAAGCGTCCTGCAGTATACCGATAGCTGTATCTGGATCATTGCAGGTGTTGATTGCGTTAATCATATTTGTCCAGAGCACGTTCCTTTGACTGGACGAACAATCCATTGGGTCAGTGATATCACCATACAAGTCATCGTCAATTATATCTTCTTGCCAGAAATGGTCCACGATGTCGTTTAGGTCGACTGTCGATTTCATTAGACAGATTATACATATTGCTCGTTGTTTGTTGTTTTCTTTGCATTTCTCCAATGTCTCCATTACACGCTCTTGCAATACTGGAAACGGCTCTCCAATTATATCAAGAAACTCGAGAATGGTGTCCGGTCCCCTTGTTTTGATAGCTCTTATTAGTTGCCTGGTTGTGTCTTTCCTATTGCTACAATTACGTATTGTATTACATTCATCGTCCGTCAAGCAACCACGTGCCACAAGCTTATCCGGGATGATTGTATCATTAAATATGAATTCTTCAATGAAATTTACTATGTTTCTTTGTAGGGCATTTGACAGGTGTAAATATTCAGAAACGTCTCGCGCAGCTTTGGGCGGTCCGGTATCTGTGAATGGAAATCACAAGTAATCAACACATCCACCTGGTCATTATATGGTAATTCAAGCACGTTTAGCATGAACACATAACCACTGATGTGTTTTATATTCAAATGTGGGCGAACATAGGCTGACAAATTGAATTGTCACGCCTCGATCACATCTGTTGAAAGACAACGTACTTTCGACTCTGTTGTACGAACTATCCTAATACTTTATTTTACAGTTTTGTATCAGCGCTCCAAATACCTATTGCATTATAACTCATCATAAACTAATTAAACATTCACGATGTCGTTATACATTTTAGCTAATGTACATGATTCATCAGAAGAATCAAAATGCATGGTAGGACCCAAGTTAATATGCTTAAATGGAGAGGTCCGTGCTAATTAAGTGTTATTTTATTTTCAAAATTTCAGCTTATTCTAGTATGTGAATATAAAAATAAGACGAATTACAGCTATATGGTCTAAACAATTTGACGAATTACAGCTATATGGTCTAAACATGTTAACAAATAAGGCCTCATGCCACGAATTACAACCATATGGTCGAAAAACCATTGATTATCTTTTACTGAGCCGGCACGAAACGAGCCGTCTCATCAGGATCTGCAGTACTTGTTATTATTGTTAAGCTTTTTATCAAGGTGAATGATCACGTGGTTACAACAACAGCAGCAACAACGGTTGAACGTGTTGAAAGCTCGCCCACTCCAAAGGAAGTAATATTTGATATTTTCCTTAATATGCAACGGATTTTGATGAAATATGGCGCAGCAAACGCATCTTCATGAGCTGCATTTTTGTGGTCTAGGGAGTTCGACACAGACTTATGTCGCTTTTGCGACGAATCGATTTCCGTGTCGGTAGACACGGAAATCGATTCTTCGCAAAAACGACAAAATTTTGTGCCAAAATACAGAGACCACCAAATGCAGCTTAACAAGACGTGTTTGACGCGCCATATTTCATCAAAATCGGTTACGTAATAAGGACAATATAAAAGAATACGTACTTTGAATCGGATGGACTCTGGAAGTTTCAGTACTTGTTGTTGTTGTTGTTGTTGTAACCACGTGATCATACACCTTGATTATCCCCCATTGATTGATTGCATACTCCAATATTAACATGGAATAAACCATGCTATATATTTATAGGTAAACGGGTTCATACCTTTGATAACCCTCCGTTCTGGTGGCCGTTCGTGTGGGTGTTTTTGGCCTGTATATGATCTGGGTCGTTGCTTCTGTTGCCCCGATTTCTTCACGAGCCGACCGAGTAGGTCCATTTTGTTGCTCAGTGTTGTCATCTGCTCTTCCAGCACGTCTATCTGCTCAATTCTATCTTTCACATCAGATACGTCTTTTGCAATCTGCTCCAGATACTGGATTATTCTCTGTAATGAACTCGTCTAGTAGTATATACAAGGCTGCTTCTGGGCCACTTCCTGTTCTGGGGCCTGCCCACCCCGCGCAGCACCCGCCCCACCACACGAACGGACCCCAGAACAGAAAGCGCCAGACCCAACCTTGTATATACTACACGGGTCTAGACAATAAAATGAAAAACAAAGTCTAGACTATATGCTCGGGGGGCCTGGATGCATTGCTCGGGGTATAGACAAAAACTGATAAACCGGGGAGGACCACCTGGGGCCTGCACCGCACCCGCCCCGCCCCCGCCCCCCCCCCCATTCCCACGGGGTGGGACCCTCCCATATCGTCAGCTAATGTTTGTTGTGGCGGAACGACCATTTACATGGATGTGTACTGGTATGATATACCTGAGGTATTTATATTACATGATGAAGGGTCACAACCGCTTGGATTAAGGTGGGCGAAACAGTTATCTGTTGTTGCAATGTTGCAAGGGGGTACAGAGCCGGATATTCATGTGCCGGAATTGTGGTAGGGAAACTATTCGCACTAGACTGATTGCTGTAGAGGACCAGGAGACAGTTTACACTGGTATTGAACGAACTTATTGCACCCAATCAGAGATAGTACTGCACTTAGTATACCCCTAACTTATTGCGGTTCGAACACCCAATTAGAGATAGTACTGCACTTAGTATATGTTAGAGCCCGGATGCGATACATACACTCGGTGTTGGTGGACTGCAATCGGAATTATGCCATTTGTAGTCAAACAGTAAATTTGTACACAGAATTCTTCACGAACTTCATATAACAGAATAACGAAGACTATACATATTTCATGAATGAGTTGCGAAGGGAAATAAGTAGTACAGAATTACGAAACCATATATCACCTTCTTCTACATTGTCTGAATTCAATTGGATTTAGAATATTGAGCCAATGTTTTCTTCTTCATGTGTTTATGTACAATTATGTTATTTACAGCATGTATTACACAATACAGAATTCACACACACATACACACCATTCATACATATCATACATCCATATCACAGATAGAATACAATTTAGTCTGTTTATGCTTCACTATTGTCACAATTAATGCTCATTGAAATTGGTATTTCCACATGGTAACACTATATATCAAAATACATGTAATTTAATCACGCACAAGTCACAGTTCCTTTGACTGTTTGATATACGTTAAATTGTACACAAAGTGACCCCCTTACTACTATCACCACCTATTACCACCGTTAAATGTCCCACATACGTCCAAGTCCACGTCCGAAGTAAATGTTTTACATACATGTGCTTCAATGACTGAAGTATAAGTATACCCCAGCAGTCACCAATATTTAGTTCACTGCTGTCTATCTATATCACAGCTGACGTCCCTATAATGCCGTTCTTCGCGAGAGTCACGTCAGGAAACCTCAATAAATATATCCAACTGTAGATAGGCGATGCATCTGCGTGCATCGTAGACCGCTATCTCTAATATCCGCCACCTTCCCGACTCTTCTATCGACTACATCTATGGATCCCGCTCTAACTACTCAAATGCCCTCTGGATCGTCCATCCGCTGAAATTACAGAACGAGCCCGATATCCCATCTGCCTCTCTACTAAATTCCATGCGACGCACAATATTCCACGCGTATACAATACAGAGTACCTATTTACTATCTAATTAAACATACCTGATCATCTTCCATCAGCATGAAATAATCCAATGAGATTTTATGTATTTCTCCCTCTCTCTCTGACCAAGCTGCCAGATATGCCTATTCACACAACCATCTCTCACAAACATCCAACACACACTGTTCTACAAGATTTAAACTCACTTGCGAACTACCCACAAGTACTAAAATAGCTCACTGACCACGGATTATCATTGACCAGTAACAAAAGATTTCCCTTCAATCAAAATTGGTAATTTACCCCCAGGCCCCTGTTGTACCTTGTAAGCTAATCCTACAGCACCTATCTCCCATTCTCATTACATATATACTATTGCTGAATTGTGATCCTTACCAGCCTAGATCGCTATATACATTTATATTTCTCTGTGACAGTATACCCCATTCAGCATGGCTACTATGGAAGAATTCGTCGAACAGCTACTTGCTGAAATGCAGGCACCCGGGCCCCTCCATGATGTTGTCACGAATACTAGTATCATGGATGAGTCCATTCCGGAAGAGGTGAATATGCATCTACTAATGCCCCTGCTTCCAAACAGCTACGGCCTCCCACGAAACCTAGGTTAAGCAACCAGAGGAAACGGAAGGCCATTCAGAATGAGTATAACCCATTTCCCTCTCCGAAATAAATCCGAACAACGCAAGACTACCAGAAGGGGGTCATGCAGTTGCAGAGCAGCATAACGACGGATGAGCTGATCTTCAGGCAGATCCCCTGGGTGATAGGAAAGTTTCTGAGGGGCTGGCAGATGTATGTCCCAAGGAGCACCCCCTTGCCGCAGACCCAAGAGCCTTTCTGGTGGGATTACGCTCCCAAAAACTCATCGATGAGATCCGGGCTCTCAACGGAGTCAAGTTTCAACTAGCACTTAAGGTCCTGCTTCGAAAAGAGGGGCTAGATGGCAGTGAGGAGTACACATACTCTGTGCTCCGCCACAAGCAGGAGGCTCTCCTACAGGTTGGTGAAATCAACGAGGAGCTAGACAAGGCCTTCCACTGCCTACTGGAGATGCTCGAAGAATGGACACAGGCCCACGCAGTATCCCACTGATGATGGTCTTGATTTCACAGGGTTCGATGCCCCAACACCTATCTCTCAGATCTCAATGGTCGAAAAACAGAACAACCTGGCCATAAACGTCTTCGGCTGGGACAAATGTGTCATCGTCCACCAGCTCAGCAAGCAACCAGATGATATGCATAGAATCCCTGAGTGCCGGGGGATCGGGAAGACGGCGATGAGGAGCGGAGGGGAAGAACAAGCTAGTCTTCCAAAACCACCACAAACAGGTCCCAGCCCCCTACATCGTCCTATCTATGCGGACTTCGAGGCCCTCACCAACAAGGTCGAGGGACCCGAGCTCGACCCCACAAAGAGCAACACAAAACAGACGTAACAACACGAGGCGTGCAGTTACTGCTATGTGCTCATCCGCTGTGATGGCCAGGCAGAGCCCCAGGTGGAATATCGAGTACCCAACGCAGCGGAGCACTTCCTCAATGCAATCCAGGAAGAGGAGCGCAGGATCAAGGCTGTGTTGGGCAACCCCGTACCACTGCGGACGACCAAGGATGATTGGCATGCCTATAACACAGCCACTACATGCCATGTTTGTAGCACGCCACTGGCTACCAAAGGCCTAAGGGATTCCGTCCGTGATCACTGCCATAATACCGGAAAATACCGAGGCGCCGCCCATAACACATGCAACCTAAAGCTGCGGCTGGGCCCCAAGGACACCACAACCTGAGGGGGTATGACTCAGACCTCCTGATGCAAGCCATATCTAAGGTGAATGGTAGGGTCGCATGCATCCTCAACAACACGGATAATTATATCTGCTTCTCCCTCGGGCAACTCCGGTTCATCGACAGCATCCAGTTTCTGCCGACCTCCCTGAACAAGCCTATCGAGAGGCCTTTCGAATAATGGCGCCAGCTTCGAGCCCCACCGAGAAAGGCGCGATCTCCTGCTGCGCAAGGGCATCTACCCATACGAGTATATGGACTCTTGGGAGCGCTTCGCTGAGCACAAGCTCCCACCAAGGGAAGCATTCTATAGCAAGCTATCCGACGAACATACATCGGAGGCCGACTACGCTCACGCACAAAAGGTCTTCCAGACCTTCGGATGTCGTACAATGGGGGATTACCACGACCTCTATAACCGTAGTGATGTGCTCCTCATGGCAGACGTTTTTGAGACCTTTCGGAATACTTGCATGCAGCAGTACGGGCTGGATCCTGCACACTACTACACCAGCACCGGCCTCTCGTGGGACGCCTTGCTCAAGAAAACAAGCGTGGAGCTCGAGCTGCTAACGGAATACGACCAGCATCTGTTCATCGAGAAGGGGATGCTGGGTGGCGTGTCGATGGTCTCGAAGCGATATTCTAAAGCCAATAACTCAAGCGCGGGATATGACCCTTCCAAGCCCACCAGCCACATCCTCTACCTGGACGCCAACAACCTCTACGGGTGGGCAATGCGAGAGTAATAGCGGGTCATCAGGCAGGCAGCCCGGAGGGCTATATCCTCTAGGTGGATCTGGAGTATCCCCCAGAGCTGTACGAAGCGCACAATGCCTACCTAGTGGCGCCGGAGCGCATGGTTGTCCAAAAAGAGTGGATGTCTGGATATCAACGCAACATTCTAGGTGTTTGGGTGGCACCGACAGAGGTTGAAAAGCTGGTCCCCAACCTCCGCGACAAGGAACTCTGGATCTCTGGGCATGCGTCTGAAGAAGATTCACCGAGCGCTCCGCTTCGATCAGAGCCCTTGGATGAAACCCTACATCAAGATGAACACCGAGCTCCGAAAACAAGCAACCAGCGACTTCGAAAAGAACCTGTACAAGCTGATGAACAACTCTGTATTCGGAAAGATCATGGAGAATCTCCACAAGCGAGTTAATGTCAAGCTCGTGCGCCCGAACGAGGAAGACAAGCTGCGGCGCCTTTTCGCCAGCCCAGCCTTCGCACGACCAACGTCAACGATGATGACCTTGCGGCGATCCAAATGCACAAGAGCCGCCTGATGCTCAATCGACCTGTGTATGTGGGTATGAGCATCATCTACCTCTCCATGCACCTAATGTAAGGCTTCTACTACAACGACTTGAATGCCCAGTATGGGCATCATCATCATCCACCTCTATGACACGCCCGACTACTCGAAGGACCACTCGCTCCACTGAACTGTGAACAAGAAGGTTCTAGGCAAAATGAAGGATGAGTGCGCCGGGCGCCCCATCGCCGAATTCGTCGGTTTGCGCCCCAAGATGTACTCGATCCTGGAGGCCGGCGGAAAAAATATCGAGAAGGCGAAGGAAGTAAAGAAGTCGGTCGTGAAGAATCAAGTCCGCCACGAGCAATACAAGGAGGCCCTCTTCGGCAAGAAGACATTCCGCCACGGGATGGATGTGTTGCGGTCCGACCAGCCGCTGAACAATGTTTCCTTGTCCCCCTTTGACAGCAAGCGCTGGATCAATGGAAATGGGGTGGACAGCCTGGCATATGGCCACAAGGATGCTACCCCTGCTGTTCATGTGGCAAAAACACAGAGGGACGCCTAGCGCTGTAGAACCCCATCTGGTGGCAACACTGTGTCAGGAGGCACCACAAGAAGCTCTTCCCGAACGAATCCGCGAGAGGCCTGATCCGAATCCAAATAATAGAACACTGGCTCTGCAGGTTTGGTAACCGAGCGCCCAAGTCGATACACCTGGAGGGACCACACGGGGTCCGTAGCGCATCGGCGGCCACCCTCCAGCTCCCCAGGCTGGTAGAGATACCGGACACCAACAGCCGAGGGGAGTTTCTGCTCCTCCAAAGCAACAGGCCGCCGTTCCGAAGGAACAACCACAGAGGAGGGTTTGCGGGGCAACGTTTTGACCTAGATGGCGTCAGAGGGCAGCCTGGCCACCCACTGAGGGTCTCGCTGTGCGATCAGCATCGTTTGGGCATATTTGCTGCTCGGCTTGGCGGACTTCGTTTGGCACCGGCACGTCGAATTTCGGGCGTTGAATACTGCGCACCGCGGGCAAATTGATCTGCCAGATGGCCTGCTTCTTGAGCCAGTCATTGGCAGCGTTTTCAGAAACCTTGGCCTCTGCGGTGAGGTTCTTGATGGCTGCGAGTCCCTTCCAGTAGCCGCTGGAATTGCAGTATTGCGAGCTAAGCTTGCGCGCAAGTCTGCTTTTCATTGTCGGCAAGAAATTCAAGCAGATCGTACTGTCTCATGCATCCGACAGACCGTCTGGTAACTGCGTCGTCGATTCTATACAGGCCCGCACGCGCTGCTGAGGCAGCTCCACCATCATTCGCTTTGCGAAAAAGGGCGGCCATTTTTCGTCCTCGTGGGCCAAACGGATCAGGGCGTTTGCGCCAGCTAAACGGTATTTAATGGCCGAGTAGCCTACCTCAAGCAGATCGTTCTATATAAGGAACTGCAAAACAGTTAAAAACGTTGCTTCGCAAAAAATGTTTATTGCGTTTTGTTTCGCAATGCAATTTAATAAATGCTTATTGCTTATTGATTCGCAAGTATTGCTTTGCAATAATTTAATGCTTATGCTTTGCAATAAAGTAGCTGACAAGGCATGTCAAAGCCATTCCCACGACGACGAACGCGACCTCGCGGTCTTTCTGGGCATCTGACGGCACATAGAAGTCTGAAAGCTGGGGCTCAGGATCCAGCGGCGCGAGATTTTTGCTTTTCTGTGGATATGCCCGCGCGTACTCGCGGATGGCGGCGTCAACGCTCTGAAAAGTTTGCACGGCGTGATTCCCGCGGCGAATATCCTCGTTGATCCAGTCCAGACGTGCAGTTCGTTTTCGGGACCATGCCGCCTGGGCGCTCTGGAGTTGTTCTACAGCGAAATCATGACGCTTGCGCTCCTCATCTACGTCTGAGCTTCATAGATTCGAGAATAGAAAGTTGCTACCACTGAATGCCAATGGGTTCACCACTGCTCCACCTACGAGCATTGTGATCGAAGCCATTGTTTATTAGCTGCGCTAATAATTAGGTTACGCTCATTAGCTGTGCTAATTAATTAACTTTGTGTATTGGCTATGCTCATTAGCTGTGCTAATAAGTTACTTCCATATATTAGCCGGTAGAATGCCAGCTTTAACTAGATAATCTTGGGTCCCAACTGCGGCTGCTACATCTAAGGTCACAAGACCCGCATCTATCGCCGTCATGTCAAACTTGAAAGTCGAGCAAACCCGATACGGAGGGCCGCTATCACGACGGCATGATATGCTGCATTCACTACCAGTTTACCATATTCTTCAGCCATTGTCACTTATTGCATATGAAAGGGATCACACGCAGTGTTTAAACAGGTCGCGACCGGCTTCGAAATCACAACTGTTCCAGCTGGGTCAGCTGGTTGTCGCGAGAGGCTCACCCGTATAGCACATGTAACTACAAGCCCACTAACAACCCACGGGATGATCCATGGGCGCTGCTGATAAGTCCTGTTGTACCGCACAGTAGGAAACAGGATCACAATGTGTTGAAAAACATCGTGGTATAGGCCCTCAAGCAAGTCCAGGATGAAGACTGTTTTGCCACAACCTATTTGGCCGCATATTATGGTGGAGCATCCTTCGTAAGATCCTTAAATTGTTTTAAAATTTGCTGAGACGAATCGGCCTTCGGTTTAAAATTCGGAGGATTTTTAAAATCCTTAAGATCCGTAGGATCCTTAAGATTTTTAGCATAAAGCTGAGACGAATCGGCCATCTTCAATGTTGAGTTGTGCGTCTGTGATGATATATAGGTACACGTTCAATGCGCCATCGCCGTCTGCCTCTTTAGCTATCTGGATCGACACACCCTCGGAGGCATTTTCCACTCGGCGCCCACCACCGTGGAGTTGGTCGTCGTCGCTAGTTCGCATGTCTAGCCATAGCGCGTACTTCGAAGTCAAGGTTTCTACAAGAGAGACGTCCGAGAGCTGTAGGTCTTTGGCCACTGCAGAAGCCTCTGGGACGCGCTTAGAGCCGGCAGCAAACTGCTTTTTGGTCTCGTCCCACTGCTGGTGTGTACGAAGGCCCTGGCTGTAGAGCTGATTTGGGACTCACTCAATATTGTCACCTTGACCATGGTGATTTTAGGGTTATGTCGCTTTGTCTAGCCCAGAGCGCGACACGGGCATCCTCGAACAGCATCAGTATGCCTTTCATCGAGCGGTTGGGGACGTTGATATTAATATTCCATAATGTGTCGCTTTTATCGTTCGTCATCTTTCGATGGCGAAGAACTCGGTTATAAAGTATGGCAACACGCCCGGTATACTGGGTTCTAATCAACCGGTCGAGGTCAGGCATCGTGACCATGCCGTACTCCAGTGAAACAGTTTTCGATCGTATACGTCGATGTCGCGTCAGTGGATGAGAGAACTCGACCATAGTCTTTGAACGTTAGTTCGTATTATATGTATGGCATGTGACTCTTCCAAAAGCTTAAAGTCGAGTGGAACGTAGAAGAGGTTGCCGTAAGCAGTCGCAATTGCGTTGTCAGCCGCGTTACCAGCCCCGATTCTAAGCCCGTTTACGTTCTGCCGGTTACTGGTATCAATGCCTGATAGGCCACATTTTCACGCTCTTGTGCGGTCTTCCACATGTCTTGGTATCAATAGAAGATGTCGCTGTCGTCGACTGACATCACCTCATTGCCAGAAATGTTTATCGTGGTGTTCTTAACAACGGAGCGACCCAGGTTCTGAACGACGGCTCGGTCCGCGTCTGCAGATGTCACTGAAATAGTGAACGCGAGGCGGACAGTCCATGGTACAATGACGTCGTTAGCTCCGAGGTTGGGGAAGCGGACCAAGAGCTGCTGGTTCTGGTCGATCGTCGAAGGGTTGTTCGTAATGACCACGTTATGTCTCACGCCTTTTAACCCGAGTGTTTCCCGTAGCGGTTTGGATTGAGTTTACTCCCGTATTGACTTGAAGATAATTTCGAATATTACTATTGAACACACCGTTTTTCTGCTCAATACATCAATCGTTCCGATACGATATAACGAAACGAAACGATGGCTGGTCACGACATTAACATGAACAATTTCACGCCCGGCGACCGAGAAGACAGCGACGACGGTTGCCTGGAAATACCTACTACGACTATTGGAAAGAACACGATAAAATCCCACCTGGTTGTCGTGACTACTCCAAATTCGATCGTCTGGACGGCATGTCACGACTGAAGGCATACCCCGATTTAGAACTCTTCAACCTTGAAACATAAAAACTTCTAGCGCTGAGTACTATTGCTGGAAGACCTGGTGGTGGGAAAATTATCAGGGAACTCGGATTCGAGCTTTGGAAAAACTCGGATTGTAAAAAAACCTTTACCTCACCAAGATGAAGCGGTCTTGCAAGTGACCAATGAAACGATGGCGAAGTAGGTCGCCACGATAGAATCAGGCGATCCCAGCGAAGCCCCGCAAGCCACCACTGATGTTATTAATACGCTCAACGATGCCCAGTTAGACAAAATACTCAGAACATTTGATCCACTGATAACCATGCTCGAACTGCGTCGGTATATTCAGGGTTTGCAAACACAACGGGGTGAGCTAACGAACAACCTCGCCAAATTCGCGGTGTTGGATGAACATATCGCGCAAGAAAAAGAAAGCTGAAGGAAGCCCATGATGATGGAGATAAGTGGCGGATCACTAAAGATCTGCAGAAGTTACTGGAGGAAGGAGAAGTTCGCTTGGATGTTACCTCGACGACCCGTGAGGAGCTCCGCAGCCAACTAAATCGGATGGATCCGAGGAAAAATCGTGTGGGTTCTGCACGAGGACACGACACTTGGTGAGCGCCTTCGCATGCTGCTCAAAGAACAGGGAATCACGATCGTGAGCATCCTTACAGCGCTCGGTATGACTATATCGACCTAGTTCTGGCTCTCACGGGCGGTGGTGGTGTGTTAGCACCCACGCCAGCGCCAGCACATGCGCATGGTGGAGCCAATGAGTGGGTAAAAAAGCAACTAAAATCCCTCGCCAATCTCCTGGCTAAATTAGCCGGGAAAGCGGCTGCCGCACTGGCTGGGCTGATAGGCGGGCTCGTCTCCTTCTTCCTGTCTATCTTATCAAAAACAGCTGGATGGCTTGCCGAAAATGTTTGGGCCATGGTCCTCGCGGTCGCTGGCCTGCTACTCTTCGCCGCCCGAAAGTGGCTGAGGTCAAACCCGAAGCGCGATATAGCCCGATTGCCACAAGGGCGACGATGAGCCCTAATTGTTCAGCCTCGTGGTCCGATGTGGCATCAAGTGCTGTTGCACTTTGTGCTGTTGCATCAATTGCTGTGGCACTTAACGCTGGGGCACTTTGTGCTGGGGCACTTTGCGCTTGGGTACTTTGCGCTGTTGCGGGTGCTTGCGGTTTTATGAAATCGGTGTCGGTTCCAGTTGCCAGCCCCCTGGAATGATAGCTGTGTTCACGTTCCCGTTATGGCCGATCATTTGTTGGGCGGTGGCAATTACTATATGATTATTGTAACCGTCAACCCGGCCGTCTCGTAGTATCATATTTCTCGGCGCCATATACATACCTATTCCAAATACATAGTCCACTGGGGTGCCAGCATACTGTAAAACGGGATTCCGCTGGATTGCCGTTGGGAGGTTCACCGGAGATGAGATGGCGTCTTCAATATTTGCCAAGAACTGTTTCTGGGTATCGAACGCTGTTCCTGACCCCTGTATAGCACTGCGCGCTTGCGCATGTGCGCCCAGGATGGCCCAGCCGTATGTGCGAATGGAGTCGTTGAGGTGAGGAACCCCGACGTGCGTGAACCCTAGACCATTGTCTAACATAAATGTACCCAAGCGTCCTGGACCCCAGCAGCTTGCTATATATAATCAACGTGAACTTGTTTTGGAGGTAGCCATTTCAGGATGAGACACCGCAGTGCCGGCCGCCAGACACTTCCGACCCAAGGGTCATCGTTGCAGGGTCAAATATCCCGGCGTTCTGACTGACGATGTGGTCGCCGGAGTGATCGTGCCTAAAATCCATCTGCGCCCGCCTTAGCGGAATAGACCACGCCGAACCGGTATTTTGCATCATAATTAAAGTTAAACGCCTTGGTATCCATGCTCTCGTAGTCATGTTTGACACGCTGTTCAAAGCGGAGCGTGTATGCTCCAGAATCCGATCGACAACTCTTGCGGGAAATGCCACGCCGGCCTCAGACCAATCACCTTCACGGTTGGATGGCACAACGTCGAAGAGACCGAAGGGTTCGGCTACGAGGAGAACGGCCGCCCAATAGGTATAAAGCTGACCCCCGGTCTTTGGAGTCCGCGAGCCCTCCAACCTTTTGTCGCCGACGACCTTAACGGCCGAGCCAGCATCGCAATCTCGAAAAACCTCCGGACTTGCGACCTTGACCGTTGAACACTCCAACTCCAACCGGGTAACAATCTCCCCAGCAATGGCTGTACGGCTCGGGCTTACAACAACATACTCCATCAACAGCGGATTGTTCGGCCCGGGTGAGCACGTCAGCGACGGACCCGTGGGCTTCGCCTTCACTAAAACCCTTCGTGTGCACATAGAGCAGCTGAACACATCATACAGCACGTTAGATGGGTCCCCCAGTACTCTCATTGAGGTTGTGCATGTTAGCGACTGTTTATATGATGAGACCCCGACCTTAGACTTCCCAACACCCGAGATGAAACGTTTGGAATCTGGGTACATCCACGAATTCAGTTCTCGATGATAGGGGGCAACATTTGGAGAACTGTTTCCCAATTGCGGTTGTTCTTGAAATCACACAATGAGCATATATGGACCTGTTAGTTCAGAACAGGATGATCCCGTCGAAGTATCGGCACTCACCGGTGAGTAATCTTTCGACGCCAGAAACGACATTGGCGCTCCCGACTACGACATTGGTGCGCCCGAATACGAGGGAAATTGTGAAAACAAAGCCGGCCGGTTATTACGATTTGTGCCGATGAACGAGGTGGATTGCGTTCGGAAAAACATGAGTACTCTTCCTTTAGCAATGCTAGCAGCCGAATTTTGCGAATGGGCATATGCTCGGTCGATTATAGCGGAAAGGCAACGGCCGAGGTCCGGGTGAACATCGTCCTGAGCGGCGAGTGGCAGGATCATGACATGACCAAGCACGCGGGCCACAGATCTGAATTTACTATGTTAGACACACCAATTGAAGTCGCAGCCGGAAGTGTTATCAACTTCCGAACTGAGAGTGCGGACCAGAACACCTCAAGTAGTACTGTTGTAAATGCATTAGTTCAGCTCGATTTATAGAGAACATGGCTACCGAAAAACTATATCCTGAGCTGCCGTCAGCTGCTCCGGCGGACACCCACGAGTTCTCACCCACGTCTTTCGAATGACAGATTCTCCAGCATGAGGGAGAGACACGGACCGGCCATGCGGGTCGACGAGAGAAAGACTCTCCTCGTCCGCCTCGGGACGTGATATGCTTATTAGCGTGTCCGCAGCAGCAGCAGGAGGTCCCGCCGCCATACTGTCCATACTGTCCATAGTTCCGTCGGCGCCCCCATTCTGCGATTGAGCGTTGCCCAGGATTTATTTCCCCCGACTGCACCACAATGTTTCAGTGCCTGTGCCCCTCACTGCCCACCATATGTTTACGTGGTTAACTGTTGGCGGTGTAGTAAGTATATCGCTTTACACTCGCTTCCTGGTTAACAAAATGTAGATCGGCGAACGAAAATGGCCCGCCCGGAGAGGTTTACTTGGTGTTGAATGGCCGGGGGGAAAAACTCTTGAAAAGAAACTTTATTCGTCGATAATTATGCTATGATCATAATCAGCCAGAACTTTGATTGGTGATTATAACATAATCTCCAGTGAATTATTTACTTTGGATTATGCTATAATCATATTCTGTCAGGCCTGTTTACACATAGTTATTTGGATTATTTCCCTTTGTGTTATGCTGCCTGCATATTTGATTGGTGATTATGCTATAATCGCCAGTGAAATTATTTGGATAAAAATAGGAGAATTATAACTGAGAGGCTGTGGAGACTATTTTGTTTGATATTTCCTGATATTTTATAGCGACCCATTGGGCGGCGGGGCGCCTCGTGGGTTCTCCATCGTAGTATTACTCCTGCGGCATGAGGTGGGGCCCATTTCTTTTGTCTAGATCACGAGCAAATGCATCCAGCCCTCCCCCCCCCCCCCCGAACATAGTCTAGACTTTGTTTTTCATTTTTTTGTCTAGACCCCGAGCAATGTATCCAGGCCCCCCGAACATATAGTCTAGACTTTGTTTTTCATTTTTTGTCTAGACCACGAGCAATGCATCCAGGCCCCCCGAACATATAGTCTAGACTTTGTTTTTCATTTGTTTGTCTAGACCCGTGTAGTATATACAATGTTTGGGCTGGCGCTTTCTGTTCTGTGATCCGTTCGTGTGGTGGGGTGGGGCGGGTGCGGGGCTGGGCAGGCCCCAGAACATGACGTGACCCAGAAGCACCCTTGTATATATTACTCGTCTATCAATTTACTTTTCTATCTTTCTATCAACTCCAAACACACATTCCATCATCAACAACAATACATATTCCATCAAAAACAAACACACGTTCCATTAACAACAACACACATTCCATCATCAACAACACACATTCCATCAACAACAACACACACATTCCATCAACAACAACACACACATTCCATCGACAACAAACACACGTTCCATTAACAACACACACATTTCATCAACAACAACACACAAATTACATCAACAATACACACACGTCCATTAAAAACCACCAACAACAACACATAAATTCCATCAACAACAAACACACATTCCATTAAAAACCACCACCAACAACAACAACAACACACATATCATCAACAACACACACAAGTTCCATGAACAACAAGCACACCTTTCATCAACAAAAACACACACACATTCCATCAACAACAACAACACATACATACATTCCACATTCCGTCAACAACACACACTGTCCACCAACAACACACATTTCATCGACAACACCACATATTCCATCAACAACAAACACACGTCCATTAAAAATCACCAACAACAACACACACATTCCATCAATAACAAACACAAGTTCTATCAACAACAAGCACACATTTCATCAAGAACAACAAATCCACATTCATCAACAACAAACACACATTCCATCAACAACAACAACAACACATACATTCCTTCAACAACACACACAGTCCATCAACAACACACATTTCATCGACAACACCACACATTCCATCAACAACACACATTACATCGACAACACAACATATTCCATAAACAACACACATTATATCGACAACACCACACATTACATCATAGTTAACAACAACAACACAACAACAACACATTCAATCAACAACAAACAAACGTTCCATTAAAATCCAACAACAACACACATTCTATCAAAAACAAGCACACGTTCCATCAACAACAAGCACACATTTCATCAGCAATAATAACATATACATTCCATCAACAACACACACATTCCATCAACAACACACATTTCATCGACAACACCACACATTCCATCAACAACACACATTCCATCGACAACACAACATATTCCATCAAAAACACACATTCTATCGACAACAACACACATTCCGTCATCAACAACAACAACAACACATTCAATCAATAACAAACACACACTGCATTAAAAACCAAGAACAACAAACACGTTCTATCAACAACAAGCACATGTTTCATCACTAACAACAACACCATATTCAATCAACAACAAACACACGTTCCATTAACAACCAACAGCAACAATACACATTCTATCAACAACACACACGTTCCATCAACAACAAGCATACATTTCATAAACAACAACACATTACAACAACAACAACAACAAACAAACAAATAAACGTTCCATTAAAAACCAACAAGAACACACATTCTATAAAAAACAAGCACACGTTCCATTAACAACAAGCACACATTTCATCAGCAACAATAACACATACATTCCATCAACAACACACAAATTCCATCAACAACACACATTTCATCGACAACACCACACATTACATCTACAACACACATTCCATCGACAACACAAGATATTTCATCAACAACACACATTCTATCGACAACAACACACATTCCATCATCAACAACAACAAAAACACATTCCATCAATAACAAACACACGCTGCATTAAAAACCAAGAACAACAAAACATGACAACAACAGCAACACCACAAACAACAACACAACCAACAACAACACCAACAACAACAACAACAACACATTTTAAGAACAACAAACACACGTTCCATCAACAACAACACACATTCCATAAAAAACAAACACACGTTCCATCAATAACAACAACACACGTTCCATTAAAATCAAACACACACATATCACCAACAGCAACAAACACATATTTCATCAAGAACAACCACAACAACATACATTCTATCAACAACAAACACAAATTCCATCAACAACAACACACTTTCCATCAACAACAATACACATTCCATCAAAAGCAACAACAACACACATTTCATTAAAATCAAACACAACACACTTTCCATCTACAACAACACACATTCCATCAAAAACAACAACAACAACAACACACGTTCCATAAAATCAAACACATTTATCATCAAGAACAACAAACACACATTTTATCAACAACAACAACAACATACATTCCATCAACAACAACAACAACACACGTTACATTAAAATCAAACACACATATCATCAACAACAACAAACACACATTTCATTAACAACAACAACATCACACATTCCATCAACAACACACACACATTCGATCAAAACAACAACAACAACAACACACGTTCCATTAAAATCAAACACAACACACTTTCCATCAACAACAACACACATTCCATCAAAAACAACAACAACACACGTTCCCTTAAAATCAAACACATATATCATCAACAACAACAAACATACATTTCATCATCAACAACAACAACATACATTACATCAACAACATACATTCCATCAACAACAACAACAACACACGTTCCCTTAAAATCAAACACATATATCATCAACAACAACAAACATACATTTCATCATCAACAACAACAACATACATTAGATCAACAACATACATTCCATCAACAACAACAACATACATTCTATCAACAACAAAGACATATTCCATCAACAACAACACACTTTCCATCAACAACAACAATCCATTCCATCAAAACCAACAACAGCACACGTTCCATTAAAATCAAACACAACGCACTTTCCATCTACAACAACACACATTCCATCAAAAACAACAACAACACACGTTCCATTAAAATCAAACACATTTATCATCAACAACAACAAACACACATTTCATCAACAGCAAGATACATTCCATCATCAACAACAACAACACGCGTTCCATTAAAATCAAACACACATATCATCATCAACAACAAACACACATTTCATTAACAACAACAACAGCACACATTCCATCAACAACACACACACATATCATCAACAACAACAAACACACATTTCATCAACAGCAACATACATTCCATCATCAACAACAACAACACGCGTTCATTAAAATCCATTAAAATCACACATATCATCATCAACAACAAACACACATTTCATTAACAACAACAACAGCACACATTCCATCAACAACACACACACATATCATCAACAACAACAATCACACATCATCAACAACAACAACAACAACAACACAACAACAACAACAACAACAACAACAACAACAACAACAACAACAACAACACACATTACATCAACAACAAACACACATTCCATCAACAACAAACACACATTCCATCAATAACAACAACAACACACGTTCCATTAAAATCAAACACACATCATCTACAACAACAAACACACATTTCATCAACAATAACAACAACACACAATCCATCAACAAGAAAACACATTGCATCAACAACAACACACATTCCATCAAAAACAACAACAACACACGTAACATTAAAATCAAACACACATATCATCAACAACAACAAAGACACATTGCATCAACAACACCAACAACAAACACACGTTCCATCAATAACAACAGGAACACACGTTCCATTAAAATCAAACACACATATCATCAACAACAACAACAACATATATTCCATCAACAACAACAACACACGTTCCATTAAAATGAAACATACATATCATCAACAACAACAAACACACATTGCATCAACAACAACAACAGCAAACACACGTTCCATCAATAACAACAGCAACACACGTTCCATTAAAATCAAACACACATATCATCAACAACAACAAACACACATTTCATCAACAACAACAACAACAACACATTACATCGAAAACAACAACAACAATACACTTTCCATTAAAATCAAACACACATATCATCAACAACAACAAACACACATTGCATCAACAACAACAAGAACAACAAACACACGTTCCATCAATAACAACAGCAACACACGTTCCATTAAAATCAAATACACATATCATTTTCAACAACGAACCCACATTTCATCAACAACAACAACAACATACATTCCAACAACAACAACACACGTTCCATTAAAATCAAACACACATATCATCAACAACAACAAACACACATTTCATCAACAACAACAACAACAACACATTACATCGAAAACAACAACAACAATACACTTTCCATTAAAATCAAACATACATATCATCAACAACAACAAACACACATTGCATCAACAACAACAAGAACAACAAACACACGTTCCATCAATAGCAACAGCAACACACGTTCCATTAAAATCAAACACACATATCATCTACAACAACGAACACACATTTCATCAACAACAACAACACACATTCCAACAACAACACACATTCCATTAAAATCAAACACACATATCATAAACAACAACAAACACATATTTAATCAACAACAACAACATACATTCCATCAACAACAAACACACATATTTCATCAACAACAACAACATACATTCCATCAACAACAACACACTTTCCATCATCAACAACACACATTCCATAAAATACAACAACACCACACGTTCCATTAAAATCAAACACACATATCGTCAACAACAAGAAACACACATTTCATGAAAGACAAAAACACCACACATTCCATCAACAACAAACACACATTTCATCAATAACAACAACAACACACGTTCCATTAAAATTAAACACACATATCATCTACAACAACAAACACACATTTCATCAGCAAGAACAACCACACACATTCCATCAACAACAAAACACATTCCATCAACAACAACACCACACATTCCATAAAAAACCATAACAACACACGTTCCATTAAAATCCAACAAACATATCATCAACAACAACAGAGACACATTGCATCAACAACAAAAACAACAAACACACGTTCCATCAATAACAACAGCAACCCACGTTCCATTAAAATCCAACACACATTCCATCAACATCAAAACACATTCCATCAACAACAACACACATTCCATAAAAACAAACAAACACACATTTCATCAACAACAACAACACCACATATTTCATCAACAACAACAACAAAAACAATTCACGTTCTATTAAAATCAAACACACATATCATCAACAACAACAAACACATATTGCATCAACAACAACAACAACAAACACACATATCATCAACATCAACAACAACAATAACACCACACATTCCATCAACAACAAACACACATTCCATCCTCAACAACACACATTCCATCAACAACAACAACACACATTCAATAAAAAACATCAACAACAACAACATACATTCCATCAACAACAAACACACATATCATCAACAACAACAAACACACATTTCATGAAAGACAACAACAGCACACATTCCATCAACAACAAACACACATTTCATCAATAACAACAACAACACACGTTCCATTAAAATCAAACACACATATCATCTACAACAAAAAAAAAACATTTCATCAGCAAGAACAACCACACACATTCCATCAACAACAAAACACATTCCATCAACAACAACAACACACATTCCATAAAAAACAATAACAACACACGTTCCATTAAAATCAAACACACATATCATCAACAACAACAGAGACACATTGCATCAACAACAAAAACAACAAACACACGTTCCATCAATAACAACAGCAACACACGTTTCATTAAAATCCAACACACATTCCATCAACATCAAAACACATTCCATCAACAACAACACACATTCCATAAAAACAAACAAACACACATTTCATCAACAACACCACATATTTCATCAACAACAACAACAACAACAATTCACGTTCAATTAAAATCAAACACACATATCATCAACAACAACAAACACGTATTGCATCAAGAACAACAACAACAAACACACATATCATCAACATCAACAACAACAATAACACCACACATTCCACCAACAACAAACACACATTCCATCCTCAACAACACACATTCCACCAACAACAACAACACACATTCAATAAAAAACATCAACAACAACAACATACATTCCATCAACAACAAACACACATTCCATCAACAACAACAAACACATATTTCATCAACAACAACAAAATACATTCCATAAACAACAAACACACATTCCATCAACAACAACACACTTTCCATCAACAACAACACAAGTTCCAGCAATAACAACAGCAATACATTTCCATTAAAATCAAACACACATAACATCAACATCAACAAACACATATTTCATTAACAACAATACACATTCCATCAACAACAACACACATTCCATCAACAACAAATATACACGAACAACTCACGTTCAATCAACAACAAATACACATTACAACAACAACACACGTTCCATCAACAATAAAGAAACATTCCATCAACAACAACAACACACGTTTCATCAACAATAAAGAAACATTCCATCAACAAGACACGTTCCATCAACAACAACACACAATCCATCAACAACAAACATGCACGAACAACACACATTCACCAACAATAACGCACACATTCCATCAACAACACATACACACATTCCATCAACAACAAACACACATTCCAACAATAAGAACAACAACACACTTTCCATTCACAACAACACACATACCATCATCAACAACAAATACACATTACAACAATAACAACAACAACAACAACCCACATTCTATCAACAACACACACACATTCCATCAAACACACATTTCGTCAACAACAAACACAAGTTCCATTAACAACACACATACCATCAACAACAAAGACACATTACAACAACAACAACTACAACAACACACGTTCCATCAACAATAAAGAAACATTAAATCGAAACACACGTTCCATCAACAACAATACACATTCCATCAACAAGAACTCACACATTCCATCAACAACACACACACATTCATCAACACACATTTCGTCAACAACGAACACACGTTCCATTAGCAACAGCACACATACCATCAACAACAAAGACACATTACAACAACAACAACTACAACAACACACGTTCCATCAACCATAAAGAAACATTCCATCAACAACACACGTTCCATCAACAACAAATACACATTCTATCAACAACAAACCCACATTCCATCAACAACAACGGAAAATGTCAACAACAGCAACACACGTTCCATCAACAAAACCACACATTACATCAACAACAACATACGAGACACATTCCATCAACAACACACGTTCCATCAACAACAACATCCAAGACACATTCCATCAACAACACACGTTCCATCAACAACAACACACATTTCATCAACAAGAACACACACATTCCATCAACAACACACACATTCCATCAACAACAAACACACATTCCATCAACAACAAACCCACATTTCGTCAACAACAAACACACGCTCCTTTAACAACAACACACATTTCATCAACAAGAACACACACATTCCATCAACAACAAACACACATTCCATCAACAACAAACTCACATTTCGTCAACAACAAACACACGTTCCATTAACAAGAACACACATTTCACCAACAAGAACACACACATTCCATCAACAACACACACATTCCATCAACAACACACGCACATTCCATCAACAACAAACCCACATTTCGTCAACAACAAACACACGTTCCTTTAACAACAACACACATTCCATCAACAACAACATACATTTCATCGACAACAAACAAACGTTCCATTAACAGCAAACACACATTTCATCAACAACAACACATTCCATCCAAAACAAACACACGTTCCATCAATAACAACAGTAACCCACGTTCCATTAAAACCAAACACACATATCATCAACAACAACAAACACACATATCATCAACAACAACAACGCACATGCCATCAAAAGAAACACACGTTCCATCAACAACAAACACACATTCCATCAACAACAAAACACATTCCATCAACAACAACACACTCATTCATCAACAACATACATACATTCCATCAACAACAAACACACATTCCATCAACAACAAACACACATTTCGTTAACAACAAACACACGTTCCATTAACAACAACACACATTACATCAACAACAACACACATTCCATCAACAACAAACACACGTTCATATTATTTCAATAATTACCATAACTAGCTCACCATATCATATTGCTCCTGAAATCTACTAATCAATGGACTGAACGTCCTGAAATTCAGTATGTGTTTGTGGATGTCAAATATACTAATACTTAATCTAGAGTGGAAAACGTTTAGCGGAAATTAAGCGCATGAATTCACAGCGACAATGGCAACAACAATAACCGAAACTTGTATTCGTGCACCGAACCATGGAGTTACGAATCGCGAATAATCGAGTATGGTGGTTAATCTTCGCACCCTTAGACTACGGAAACGTTTGCAACAACATAAATTTAGCACAACAAAGCAATCTGAAAAGGCGATCAAGTTGTTTGAACTATTTTATGGCGTATTTTTAAAAAGTTCAACCAGCAAAATAGCTGCGACCGACATATGCTCATTTTCATAAAATCGGTCAGACCTTAAATTTAGATGTGGTAT